>JAUPMG010065473.1:0-13366 GCA_031762675.1 Pachysandra terminalis | reverse complement strand
CCATGCTCACCGCCTTAGCACCATCCATCGCAGCCTTAAGAGCACCAATGTTAACCAAATTTGCAAGATCCGCACCTGAGAATCCAGGTGTTCCTCTGGCTATAATTATTAGATCCACATCGTCTGCCTTAAGAACCTGCAGAAAAGTACTTGGATGAAGAATTAAAGATAAACAAAAATTAATTTCATTTTTAAGTGGCACAAGGTAAATGCAGTGTAAGGTATCTGTCAGGTAGATCACAAGGAGAGGCTACGAAAGACACGGTAACATGTTCATGAGGTCAAAGTTCTAAAAATTGGACACCTTCAGACTAGTCTTACATATGGCATCTCACTGGAAATGCTACTTCAGGGACCTGAATGTACCTTTGCTTGGCAACCGGTATCTGTAGGTTGCAAAGTGGGCCGCATACATCTAGTGCCCCACCTGTGTACCGGCTGCCGGTGATAGGTTGTTAACCTGGCTGATTTTTGGATGACAAGGGAATGAAAACCTAACCGAAGCATAGTAGTTATTTCACTCTTAATGGCAGACAAAAGAATGTACATGTCGTTATTGGTCGAGGGTAGTATGTAAGAAAGACAAGTATGATGAATAGAAGCAATTAATTTTTATGGTGTGGCAGATCACAGACCCATAACATGGTGGGTCATACACCCTGCATATCAGCAACGTATACTCGAGATTAATAGATTTTCTTCTCATGTCCCAACCACACCTCACATTTTCTTCTAAAGCAAATCAATAATACCTTTGACATATGGGATTCCATAATCTGTCTGCGCCCTTCAACATCTGGATTCGGAACTACAATGTGGCAGTCAAACCTTCCTGGTCGCACCAATGCTTTGTCCAATGATTCTGGGAAATTAGTAGCAGCAATAACAATAATTCCCTCATTTTGTTTAAAACCATCCAGTTCAACAAGCAACTGATTTAAAGTCATCTTCATGTATTGCTGATCCTTTGGGTTACGGCTTCCTCCTATGGCATCTATCTCATCAATAAATATTATACAAGGAGAACACTTCTTTGCAGCTGCAAAAAGATCCCTAACCCTTCTGGCTCCCACGCCAACAAACATCTCCTCAAACTCACTACCACTGCATGAGAAGAAAGGCACCCCAGCTTCTCCTGCAATGGCCCTTGCTAACATAGTCTTACCTGTGCCGGGTGGACCAACAAGCAATACACCTTTTGGGAGCTTGCCTCCCAAACGGGTAAAGCGCTGCAATAATCAATAGAATAAGGAGCCATCAACAATTCAGCATTCTAGCTCAGTTAGAAACTCAATTCTACAGCATAAAAAAATAAAAAAGCTTGAGAAGCCAACTCAAGGAAAATTCATAATATAAAGTCAATCACTTAGATAAAAGAGTTTGACAGTATAATCAGAAGTTGCTTCACTTTGTCAAACACTATAGACCCTAAACCATGCTAAGGCAGGCAGTGTTGCTTAGACGATGCATAGGTGGTAATTTTTATGCAACTAAGGTGGCCGCTTAAGATATTTATTAAGGGCATATTTAGCATTGGTTCTTTACGCCCCGGAAGTGATTCCTAGGACTAGAAGCACTTTAGCCATACACATGTATGAAAAGCAATTACAAATGAGGTGCTTCATCGAAACATTGATTCCATTGAAGCTGTCAATTATCCACTTCCCCAAATTGCTTTTGTAGGAATCAGTTTGGTCACTCAAATGACATTTTTGTTAAGACTATCTTATTGCCGAACTATTTTATATTACCCATTTTGCTCTCTTGACCTAAAAGCAATTACTAGGACTAGAAGAGTTTTAACCATACACATTAAGCTTTTAGTAAACACGTGTGAAAAGCAATTACAAATGAAGCGATTCACCGAATCATTGATTCCATTAAAGCTGTCAATTATCCACTTCCCCAAATTGCTTTTGTGGGAATCAGCTTGGTCACTTAAGTGACATTTTTGGTAAGACCATCATATTCTCATGCTATTTTATAAAACCCATTTTGCTACTTATCTTCTTGACCTAAGATAGGAAACCCAGTACGTGACACTTTGTAAAATCCTAACCTAATGCTTTTGTGGGAATCAGCTTTATAAATTTCTTTTTTGACCTTTTTTGATAACCCAATGCAATTAACTATTTGTTAGTAACTAATAAGTAAACCACCATCTTTTAAAGCAGCGTTTGAAATGTCGGCGACATGTCGCCATTTTGGACCCTAGTGACATAAGAAATAAGGGAAGTTCAATGTCGATGTTCCCCAATGTCGCAACATGTCACCGATATCCCAGTGATATGGGAAAAGTGGGGAAATTATCCTCAAACGCTTGAATTTCAAGCTGAATTTTTTTCATATCTAAATAAGTGATAAATACATAAAAATATATTAGAATATGATAAAAATATGTATGCATAAATTAAGATCCTCTAATGAGGGAAGTTTGCATGCATGTTGTCAAGTATCAATTGTTAACAGAAAGTGTAGCATAATGTTATAATAGAATACAAATGAACCTAAAAGTCATAAATGTTGTAAAGTTTAAGAATAATCAAGATAATGTTATAACTCAATGTATAGTACATCAGATTGACAAGGAATGCAGGGAGTCATGATGAAGGCATGAGTTATTACTTTATATTGATTATTCTTACACTTTGTCATTTATGACTTTTAGGTTCATTTATACATTATGATATACTTTATGTTAACAATTGATACTAGACAACATGTATGTAAACTTCTCTTATTAGGAAATCTTTATTATGTATACAATTATTTTATCACATCTTGATACATTTTGATGTATTAACACTTATTTAGATATAAAAAAGTTTCAGCCTTGAATTCAAATATTTTGGTATAATTTTCCACTTTTTCCTCAATCTGGGGGAAATTTTCCCCATGTCGACAACATCGCCAAAATGTCGCTAGCCATGTCTGGCAACATGGCTAACAACATCGACATTAAAAACCTTGCTTTAAAGCCAAGACCTAAGGAGGTGACAATAAAAAGGTGCACAAGATGCATATTGAAGGATCGGAGAGGGCAAGAGGAATATAAAAAATGACCTGGATCGAATTGTTCAGAAATTATTTAAATACAAATGATCTAATCAAAGTCATTACTTTTAACAGACTGGGATGCCAAACAGGATTCGTGTTGCTTATTGCCTTACCCAACTAGTTGGGATAAGGCATCTCGTTGTTGATGAAGATGGTGTTTTGGCCTTTATTTATTACCTTCATAAATAGTTTATATAATTACTAATACCATGCTAATAAGTGTAAATCTAAGAAAATATAGTACTAATTTTTTCCTCTATTGCCTAGGGGTCACCTAGACGCTAACATCAACAATAATGCCAAATCACAATTAGTTGGGGATCAACAACATGAATCCTGCTACGACACTTGAAACTGTCAATCCATATCTTCCATTAGCTTACATACCTTGAAATTATTTCTAACCAATTATATGCAGGTCGCTCAAGCATTTTTTAAGTCCTTTAACTTGCACCTCACATGCATAGGTCTCTAACCTCCATTTGACATGCCTAAGCCATCTTAATCAATCTCCTTTATTCCCTGTTTTCACCTACTGGAGTCTGGGACTTCTTTCATAGACTCTCTTGGATAGGTTGCTCCTCACCTTTCTTAATCCTTCAACACGCGCATCGCAATTTCCTCATCCCTGCTACACTTATGCAGTCATTCTATCAATATGTAGCTTCTTAATTGCATACTGTACAAACATATTTCATAGCTAGTCTATAGTCATCAAAATTTCCTTTTTTTCTTCCTGTAAAGAAACACTCCAGAATAGATAAAGGCGACTTCCTTGAATCCTCCATATCAGATATCAATTGTTTTATTAAGTGAAGATATCAAAGGATAAAGGATAATAGGAACTCTTCCAGCCTTCCATGCAAGCTTGAGCATAGCAACGTGTTGATTATAGAATTGTTAAAATATCTTTGGACGGCAGATGATCTAAAGAGCTTGCAGGTAGAGGATTAATGTACCACAAAACATATATGTCATGAAATTGAGAAGCCATCAATAATTAGCAAGGTTTCAAGGATAGGACTGATCCGGTCTGTACCGAGATCGGCCAGGACCAGTCCTGTCCCAAGCCACAATACAACTATTGTATTGTGAGGCTTTGGACCGGACCGGTACAACCGATACCGGTATGAACCAGACCAGTACAACCAATACCAGTATGGACCGGCCAGTACCACCGGTCCGACGTTTTTTTGTTTTAATTTATAAACTGAACATTCCAGACCAGTATCGATCTGGACCAGTCCAGTCCCGACTGGTACCGCCACTCTGGCGACCGGTCCAGCCGATCCAAAAAAAATTGGGCAATTCATTTTTGTATTAGATCCGGACCAGTATCGCCGGGACCTGTCTGGTCCCCGATCCTGAGACTTTAGCGTTGATAATTAGAACCTTTCAGTGCTGTAGCAGATCATGTTATACTAAAATAGATAAGCATATTCAGAAGTTAACACCAAACACAACACGAGAGAAAACAACAGAAAAAAGTATGTAGAGTTGGATGCATTAAAAGTAGTGGATGGAAAATCAAATAAAAATAATAGTAAGCAAATGGATGGAGGCAAAATGGATGCAAAATGAAATTGGATAATTTCAAACTGGAATAAATAGATACAAAATTGACAGTGTGATCTCCTTGATGAACATGCACGAGTTAAAGATGCCAGAATGCAATCTAGCCACCTCTGAAAATAACAATTGAGAGCTTTTACTGGTCCAGACTGCTCAGAAATGGAGAAATATTGAATATTGGAATGCATTGTAACATAAATCTGCCAGTACAATTACCTTAGGATCGCGAAGATAATGAACAATTTCTTCTAGTTCATTTTTTGCCTCATCAATACCCTTTACATCATTAAATTTTGTGTTAGATTCCATGCTAGGATGAACCTCTTCATTTAGACCAAGCCCTGACATGGTAAAAAATAAATAAATAAAAAAGTACAATTTCATGCATTAGGAACAAATTTAAATCACGTCCTACTTTTGGCCCAATATCTGGTTCATTTTTAGCACCTAAAGAATCATGAAAAGGACATAATACCTTTACTGATTCCCCTATCCTCAATGAGTGCCCCGACACCTGAAATTAGGAGAAAGGCTAGCGCAATAGAACGAAATGTACGCCACAACTGCTCTTTGAATTGCCCACCTTCTGCCGTAACCATATGAATAGGAGCATTAGCAGTTCCAAGGCCACCATCTTTTGTAGGCTTCCCTACACTCCTCAAAGCTGGAAGGCCACCGATACTTTCTTCATCCCTAACTGGATTTGAGGTTCTTGTAATTCCTGAATGTAGCTTTTGTTAGTCATTATTATTTATAAAGTGAGAACAAGTTTCAGGATAAAATTCAGCCTAAAAAAACTAAGCTAGAACAAACATGCAAATCAAGAAAGAATATTTTTATATTTATAAACGGTTAAATGTTAAGGAAACCATATCCCATTAGTTGCCACAAAAGCATTTAAAATTGAGAAGATACAATTTCGCCTTTCTCACAAGTAGAAGATCAACACAAAATTTATAAAATATTTGCTTCAGGAACCAAATGGATAACGCAATCTCCAGCAGAACACTGTCAACTTAGCAGTCCTTTCTTTGGTGAGAACGAGATTCATTAGAAGGTAATTTGCATTGTAGTAAAGACAACTAATATCATAACTCCTAACAAAGAATAAGAAGAAATATGAATTCAACTTTGTCATAGAGTAACCATGAAGCTTCCCTCCCAATGAGACTGACATAGGCCTTGATGAATAAGTTTGAATCATATTGGACATAAGGATCAAAATATGCACCTTCATCACATCCCTAAACTCATTACAGGATGCCTTAAAGACATCATAACTGGCAGTTCATACCCTAAAAAAGATGCAGCGTGTTTCCCATATCGTATTCAACATATTATACAGATTGCTATCATCCGATGCATCTCTATATTGACGAAGATGTTTTCTTGAATATTCTAATTGATTCCAAACTTAGGTCTTTGAGACATCAGCTTCAAACTATTTGACATAAGACATTTTTGTTATAAATCAGAAGACATCCCTGGGGCAGCCTTATGCATTTTCCCACAACCTATGCACAAACAAAGAAAATATGGGGACACTTATTCTTAAGGCAAACATGTCACTGATAATCTATACCACATTCTATAATAATGTAAAGCAGTGATCAAACATCCACACAAGCATTTGTACTTTTCCTATACCAACCTCTCTGCAATGTCCTGACCAATTCACTATCATGCAGCCTATCAACTTTGACTAATGCTTTAACATATTCAGCAAGGGCTGACGGGTTAGAATGTAGTGAAAGCTGACTTTCAAATAATCTTATAACTTCTTCTGGATCATTACGACGGTAAAGCTCTTTAAGCAGTGTGACATCATTTGCTCCATCTGCGTCACGTACTCTGCGTGCTACATTGCCAACATAAATTGAATGGAACCTTTCTTGGAGATATTTAAACCTATTCCCTGTGGATAAAAGAAAAAGAGATAATGAAATTGTGCATCTCAACATAAACACAAGAGAATATAGTTAAACTGACTTCATTGAGTAGACGTCCTTATTTAATTAAAAAGGTAGGGAACATTAGTTATTGGAATTGTTTGATGTAGGCATAGGGAGATTCCCAATTCCCAATTACATATTGCAGATGATATTATTATTCAAGGTAACTGGTATCTCCACATTGAAAAATGTTAGTGTTATGGGAT
The DNA here is from genome assembly GCA_031762675.1 of Pachysandra terminalis. Taxonomy (NCBI): domain Eukaryota; kingdom Viridiplantae; phylum Streptophyta; class Magnoliopsida; order Buxales; family Buxaceae; genus Pachysandra; species Pachysandra terminalis. The sequence goes on along the minus strand of JAUPMG010065473.1, from coordinate 6,579 downwards.
TAAGTCCCCATTTGGCAAAGCTCCCTAAATGCCAAGAAGCACTCTCTAGCCTCAAAAGGACTTCTCACTCAAGCCTTGGGTTTTTGGTCACACCATTGGAAAGTTCTTCAGCCAGAAATGCTTCTTCAGAAAACCCTTTTTTGGAAGCAAGAGAAGGGCTGCTTTTTCTAATGTGTTAGCGGGAAGCAATCACCATCATAATTTCAGTATAGCCTAACTACTCTTGTATTTATGTTATTTGGCCTACAATTATGTACAAGAGCATCCTTTTAGCAACTTCTTATCACCAAACTCATTTTCACTAAAAGGCTTTGATTCAAAGCCCTTTTCCACAAGGCGCTTCACATTTAGACCCATCAGTTTGTAGGAAGCCACATTAAACGGGCCCTAAATAAGGATTTAAAGCTAACTTGGCTAAAATTGACATAGAAAGAGTGATATACTAATCGTCTATGGTATCCGGAAATTTAAGGAATTATGATGCTTGATAGACTATTGCATTGCTGAAAACTTTTGAGCTTCCAGATCCATTATATAAAAGTTAAAAAAAAATAGGTTGGCTTTGTCACAGAAACTTAATCACATTTTGTAACTGCATAATAAGATTCTCTAAATCTCCAAGTTCACTATCTGTCCTTCCTCAAATCCCAGCGAAAGGTTGCTAAGCAATTTGAAATGATACAATGAATTTTCTAGAACGATACTTGGTAGAATAAGAGAAGAGCAGGTCAAAACGAAAGGCCAAAAACTGAGAGGCTCGTTGTTAGCAATATAGCTTAACTAGAACAGTGGTCATTAAGATTCTCCTCCAACTCTGCTAGTCATTGGTTCTCTGTCATTAAAAGTAAAAATAGCACAAATTCAAATAATTAAGACATTAATACTCACACTAGAATCAGAGGGCGACTCAGTTCAGGCGTAGTTGAGTGCACTTATGATAGGCCTTCGAGACGCAAAAGCAGTGTTATTAAAGGCGCTAGCCTAGGTGCCTAGGTGGTCGCCTAGGTGTCTAGGCGGTTTTCTAAGGACTCAAGCAAGGGTTGCTTAGGCTGAGTGTGCCTAGGCAAGCGCCTAGTCACTTTGTCGACAGCCTAGGCGACCGCCTGGTTACCTAATCCACCTAGGCGGTCATCAATTGTGCAAGGTGGATTTTCATATTTTAATTAGTTTAAGTTTCAATTAGTATTTGGTTTAGTTTAATTAATATTATCAATGAAACTTACTGATGTTAAAATGTTAATATCTTTTATGCACTTTAACTTAAAGCTTTATTGATTTTAACTTTTAAGCATCCAAGTCTCTAGAGTCTACTCTAACCCTAATCAAGAATTCCAAGTTTTATTTATTTTAAGTTTTTATGATTCTTTAACCTGATTTTTTTATTGGATTTTATTTCATTCAAATCTTAGTATATTTATTGTATGATTGCACATCGCTTTAGGCTATATTGGTAGAAATCATGTTATGTTAATTGCTATTTCAAATTATTGGCATATTCTGTTATTATAAATGCTATCTATGTCTTTTATTTACTACAAGTCCATTTTAAATAAAATAAAATGTCGCCTAGGCGATTTGATAACATTGCACGAGAGGTCCTAGAATTGACACTCGTTGTGGAGGGGGATTCGACTACTATTTTTTCTTGGCTGGCAAAGACTTAGTCCTACTGTTGGAGATTAGTTCACATCATTCTTCTATCTTATTCTTTGGCCTCTTTAATGAACATATTGTACTCAAAGGTGCCTAAAGCGGCTAACAGTCTAGCTGACATATTAGCCAAAGGTACTCATAGGTACCTGAAGCTCCACCTCGGATAGAACTCCCTCATTCTTATAAGCCTAATTTGGTTTTGTATCCCCACAATTGATTCTATCTGACACTTTTTGAAATTGTATCTAAGAAATGATTTTGGATCTGAATCACTAATAAAATGATAATTTTCAACGTTTCGAATAAGGGTTGTCAGAAATTACAATCATGGCACTTCATAAGAATGACAAAGTGTGCCCTTTAAGCAATGGAGCAGTATTTCTAGTTACAAGCTCTGTTCTAAAACTCATTGTCAGCTCGAAACTTGTCCAAGGTAACTTGGTTTAACCAGTTTTTGGTAAACCTTGTTATTAAAGCAACCGGTTTCTATTCTACGTATATATCACTCTAATTTTTACCGATTATAGTTATATATCTACAAAGTAAATGTATGAAGAATAAGTAAAAGAAGAAATTTAACAATGCATTCAAGTAGGTAGAAAAAACAAACAGGAAGGAATTTTCTCAACTGCCAACCCTCTTGCAATTGTTACTTGCACTCTTTCAAGAGAGTTAGCCATCAAGTAGCATACACCGATTCCGTAAATCAAAGAAAATAATCATATAATGATCTACAATGATAACCAAAAATTAACACAACAATATAAAATTTCCACCAGTATAAACATACCTCCACCACATGGAAACTTCGGGAATCCAACATACAGTTCACTGAACTGCTGCAATCTTGCTTGCTGTCTTGAAGCCTGTAGAACATTAACACCATAAAGTACAGAAAACCAAGAGAATTAGCCATCAGGTGGAGTACACTGATTCCATAAATCCAGGAAATAATTATAACAACGCAAGTTAAAAGTAGGCAAGTGACGAACAACTCCAATTGCTACATGTTCTGTGCATTGCATTTGCAGGTCCAAATCCTGGGTGAATGGGGAGGGTTACATTAGGTCGGCAGTCACGTAAAACATTGGCAATTGAAGAACACGGAAGAATCTCTATCAAGCTTAGGATTATTTCCTGGTACATTTATGAATTCTCAACAAAAAGGGCACCAATTGTAAGACGATGCTGCAGATTTCAAGTCAATACGACGAGGAATACTGAATTTGCAGTGGAAAACCGAAATTGTACCACCAAGGTGATCTTTGAGCTCTCTGTATAACAAACCTAACTTCGATCAATAACAAATATCTTAGCAATCAAATAGAATCATACAACCACTGGAAATTCTAACCAGTAGTAAAAGTTATCAGTTTCCTGAAACCAAACCCACCAAAACCCAGATTTGGACCCATTAGATTTTTCATAGTTATATTGGCTTCCATCAACCTTAAGGTTCTGTAAACTACACTTACATCGGAACAAATGAGGTGAAAACACGGGATTTTATCCAAACAACCGCAGGTGTTTACAGATTCAAGGAATTATAACGCAAGCAATCATCAAACCACAAGGCATACAAACTTGAATCAAAAAAGGAAACAAAAAAAAAAATATTGTATAAATTGGTCTGTTTCAGATGCTTTAATTTAAACATTAAACAAAAAATAGAGTTAGGGTTTTTGAAAGATCTAGCGGGAAAAAAATGAAATTGGATGAAATTTCAAAAGCAGAACTTGTAAATCTCGATTTCTAGTCGAAATAAAACACAACTGACCTGCGTGAGAAGGAGTCTCCAAGCCATCTCCTTTCAGAGCCCAGAGAAAACTCCAATCTCTCTTCGTGCCGTCTCTGACTATAAATAGAAAGGATTTAACGAATATAATAGAATAAATCGGGAAAGAACGAAGAACAAAAACAATCGATTCAGTTCTACCGATATCTCAGATATGCAGAATTCAAGAAAAGCTCGTTACGGCTATTCGATCTCTAATCTTCGGTTCTTCACCATTTGAAAACATTTCTCCAATTCTGATTTAAGTTTATTCGGGTTAAGTATAACTTTATTCGTATTGCAGAACTTGTGAGAAGCGGTGAATTTTACTATTGCACACCTCTCGTTTTGTATGGCTCCGTGCCAAACAGCGTAGAAATTTTCTCCCAACCTTCAATTTCTTCAAACCAGAGTCCAGAATGGGGCTGTAGAAATGGGCCGGGCCGCGGTCCGGCACGTAGGTGCCCAGACACGACATAGCATGGCACGATTGATTTAATTAAAAGGTTTTAAAGATCGGATCGATTCTAATCCACCATTACAATTATTGTATGAAGTGGCTTTGGGTTGGATCCAATTTATATTAGTACGGACCAATTGATACAATCGGTCTAATCGATTCAAAGTTTTTTTTTTTATTTATAAACAAAACCATCTAGCAGGTATCAACCTGGACCGATATCACCGTCGGACGACCGATATCGTTGATCCAATTTTTTTTTTATGGGTGATCCAACTTTTGTACTAGATCTGGACCAGCCAATATCACTTGTCTAGATCAAGATAGGCCAAGACCGGTCCGATCTATGATCCCGAGACTTGAATCTTTACTTTATAATGTCAAGTCTAGATTCACGATTAGATTTTGATCATATCTATATTATGTATACTAAAACAATAGCTTCAAGTAACAACTTCTCTCTCCTCCTTGTGGCGCTGATGTGGCAGCTTATATTTTTTTTCTTTTCAACTGATTTTCTGATGTGGAATATCACTCAGAATCCTAATCGTAATTAATGAGAATCCTAATCGTCTTATTAACTTTTTTTTTCGGGGTAGAAAAATCGTCTTAATAACTCTCTATCTCTCTCCCCTCCTCTCTTCCGAGAGCATTTCGTCTGGTCTAAAAAGCTTGGAATTTTTTCTACCCTGCGTTGAAATGCTTGTACCCTGCGTTGAAATGCAAGGTATAAGCATTTCAACTCCAAATGACGTCTCTCTTTCTCTTTTCCAAGCAACTCTTAGACTCCCACTTAACCTTCCATGGCATTTCTCATCTCTCCACACAGAGTTTAATTTTTTTTTTTAAAGAATCTATTATGGAGTTGTACAAACAGTCAACCATCGTGATCATATCATTTTCCCATTTGCAAACTCTTCTGTATCGGAAAGCTGGAGAAAATCCCGCTAAGCCACTTCAACCATGTTTGATCATTTGGTAAGTTCTCCATTTTTTTTCTTATTATGATTTGCATCTGTTCGTGAAAATGTGTACGTGAAAATCAGTTTGCTCTCACCTCTATTTTGTCATAGGTTACTTGCTATGATCACCTTTTTATACCATCTCCACGTCTTCTAATTCGCTCCTCATCTGATCACTATTTCTATGTCAATTATTGATTCGCAATGTCAGTCATGTAAGTCAAAGGCAGAAAGAGATGAACAACAATGGGACTCCCATGTATCTCCAACGGAACGCTGGACGGCAACAGCTATAACAAATTGTCAATAAGGTGCTGAACAATATAAGATTCTCTTCGGCATTACTTTGATTTCGTAAAGTCTTTCATTTTAAAGTTTTCTTTTTGATATTAGTTAAAGTAGCTCCCTTCAGAAGCTGGTGTCCTGTTTGGATTTTCGGTAAATATGAGCTTCTTTCTTCGCGTTTATTTATTTATTTATTATTTTTTGACATTTCTTGCATAAACTTATTTAATTTACGCTTCTTATTTATGCTTTTAGAGGAAACTGATCAATTATGTCTACTCAAATAAATAATTTTCAAAGAAAATACAAAACAACCAATTTAAACTATTTAGTTTGCAAAACAGTTTCTGATTCTTTATTAAACTATTTAGTTTGCCACCTTTGTTTGCTTGGGTATGCTGATATAAAATCACTACTTCCCTTGCATTCTTGGGTTGACACATGTTGCTCTCATTGTGAGTGATGTTCTAGGAGATATTTAAGGTTGCATTAGTGGTCACCTGTGGAGTTTGGGTTAGAACTTGATCAATATTATCATATGTGAACAGTGGTGGGTTCATCTAGGTCAGGTAATATATTTTCTTATATTTCTCATTATATTAGCCCTAGTGTTTATTGGCTTTGATAAGTCCTAAAACACCGTGCTACTTAAAAGAACTGATTCCTATCTTAATTCTGTCACCACAGCGACATCCCAAGAGATTTCCAATTGAGAAGACAATAATTAAATAGGCTAGCGTTGGAGACTTTTGGATGGTCTGCATGCAATGTCAAAACTTTTAGTTCCTAAGTTCACCTATCATTTTTTTATTTTTTTTCCAGTTATACAATGGAAGCTATACCATATACAGAGGTACATGCAATCCTTCATTGCACCATATAAAGAGATCCTAACATAGGGGCGGGACGGGTAACACGTTTAACCCGCCCCATTGCCACCCTATCCATTCCATCCATAAGTGCTGATACTCTAAGCAATTTCTTAAAAATATGAAATGAAATTATTTGTACAAGAATAGGGTTTTTTTTGTTGACTACTTCTTGCTTAGAACATAATGAAGGGTGAGATGACAATGGGGTGAGTTAAAATGGGTAAACTGTGCAGCTCCACCCCTAATGGACCTATTTCGTAATCCATAAATTGGTTCAAATTTGGTAAACCCAATCCTCAACCACCTCTTGCCATTCAAGTATATGTTGATTACATATATTTATATGTGAATATACCAAAAGAATATATATATATATATATATATGTGTGTGTGTGTGTGTCAATATGTTAAAATTTATATAGTTTTCTTAAAATTATATTTTACAAGTAATTTATTGTAAGATAAGATTATCTTGATCGATTGTATTACGAGGGGGTTTGACAAAGGGTGGATTCCAATTGGGAAAGGTTAGGATTTGCCACCCGTCATCATTCCTAAGTAAGAGATACTAAT
>JAUPMG010065462.1:0-13366 GCA_031762675.1 Pachysandra terminalis | reverse complement strand
TGATTCTCCCTGAATGGGCTTTCGAAATATACTTTTCAAGTAATATTCAGAATTCTACTTTATACATTCTTTGGATGCATAATTACACAATTGACCTTTTCATGTGTCATAATAGGATTGGATTAAATCAATTTTAAATTGGCTCATCATCATTAGCCCCCTGCATTTAGAATGTGATGTTTATCCACATTGTAAATGCACTATTATTTAGAGACAATTTTGTATGCATATCTCTGATAACATTTATACTTGTGCTATTTCCAAACATTTGGCATTTAGTATTCCTATACAATATGGCCTATATATATAGATGTAAAGAGTTTCAAGAAATCAACTCACCTTGCTCAAATGTGTTTCAAAAACTAATGGGTGAATAAGGCACATTTAGTCTGGTTAAGCTGTTGATCTTTTGATATGGCTGATATGCACTGGATAAGGCATTTTGAGGTTCAGGAATATCCCAACCATTCGCCTAAACTGAAGAATGGACCATATAGGCGTCATTATGTCAACTTCAACAAGCACGACGCTTTTAAGAGTTGGAGCTTTTGGTATGAGAGTGTTGCAATCAATCTTGTTTGCAAAATCAGCTCGAAAGGTGGTCATCTTTATGTTAAAACAGCCTTGGCATTTAACATCCATGAAGAGCGAAAGATGGATTTGAAGAGGATGATTGATGATTGAGCTTATGCTTTCTTTTCTCAAGCTCTGTCAATGAATTCGATTGCTATAACACCGTTTCGTAATTCCCGTAAACTTTCACAATTCATGGATGATTTACTTTGTCCCAATAATGGAAGCAGATATGTAAAGCTATGAAAGCTTAAAAGAGATGTAATACTCCCAACATATGTGGCAAAATACTCCAACATTTATTTGATTTGAGATAATACTTCAAATATAACATTTAATTCAAATGTTTTCTCTTGAAAATACATCGAGTTCCTCGAAAATTTTCTTTAAAGAGAATTTGCTACTTCGAATATGATTCTCCTATTGTGAGTAGGCATTCGAAGTTCCGCGGTCTTCCATAGAATATAGAATGTAATTCAAATGTTTTCATTTGAAAATACATTGATCTCTTCGAGAATTTTCTCATCGAAGGAAATATTGGCCTAAGGTTTTCCTTAGAATATGGAATGTAATTCAAGCATTTTCACTTGAAAATATAGCGATTTATTTGAAAGTCCTCTTTGAAGAAAAGATGCTACTTCGAATATGATTCTCTTACTGTGTGTAAGCATTCGAAGTTTTGAGGTTCATCTCATGTAGATCCTTAGGATACTTGTTAATTTCAAGATTCTTTTAAAATATATAAATTCGAATTTGATTCTCCTACCATAGGTAGGCATTCGAAGAAATATTTGTCTTTCGAGATTCTCCTACATATGTAGGCATTCGAAGAAATACTTGTCTTTCGAGATTCTCCTACATATGTAGGCCTTCGAAAGTGTAAGGTCTATCTTAAGTAGATCCTTAGGGATTCTTTATCTAAAATCTATTTCAAGTAGATTCTTAGAATGCCTATTTAATTCGAGATAATACTCTCAACATTTGGCTAAATACTCCAACATATGAGGGCTCTCAAATTTCTGAAGTCCATCTCAAGTAGATCTTCAAAATATTTATTTGATTCGAGATAATACTCCCAATATATGTGGTGAAATACTCCAATATGTTTGGGCTCTCGAATTCCTTATATATGATTTCGAGTTGATTCTCTCACGTATCTGAGCACTCAAATATTTGAGGCCTATCTCAAGTAGATCCTCAAAATACTAATGTATTTCGAATTAATTCTTCCGACAGATGTGAGCAAATACTCTCAACAAATGTGAACTTTCGGGATGTTCTCCCAAATCTCAAAGTGGGTTTTCGAAATACGTATTTTGACACTATGACAAGTGACATATTCTAATTGATACAATTTGATTTTTGAAATCAAATACATCATTAGCATTCTGTATTCCTCATGTGCTGATTAGACATGTATTAAATGCATTATGGGCGTTATAGTGAACTGTCATTGCGATCTTTCGTGTTAGCCCTTAATGCATTAAATATTATGCTGACGTGTCATTCGAGCATTGCTCAGCGTGTGCAACGCTTGGAAACCCGATAAAACAGTGTTTGAGATTCCCACAAATCTAATCATTTCAAATTCAAAAATGTATATAAAAGGGAGGAAATCTGTAAAGATCAAATTACTTTGATTAGATTCTTCTTCTCTTTCTTCTTTTCTATGCTTTTGTAAATTCTTGATTTTCGAAGTCTTTAAACCTCTCATTCTTCGTGTTTCCACAATGTCTCCCAAAAGAAAACCTGCACAGAAACAAAAGGCTATTACCGTTCAGCCGTTCGAGGAACCCTCAGAGGATTGCATAGAGGTTGGTGATGAAATTTTTTGGGATCTTTGTAATGCTTGGATTCCTTCTCCGAAAATGAATTCAGATTTGCTATCTCTTTATCCTGATAGCAAAGCATCCAAGGAGAATCTTGGTCGTTTTAAGTTGATTCCCTATTTCAGGGCCGCCAAGAATGATTTTCCTTTTTCAGCTGTTTGCTTCAAGGCTCACTTAGGTATGCCTGCTGCTTGGGGTTCCTGGTGCAGAAGTATCATTTCAAATCCTATCTATACTAGCAAGTTGTAGAAAGCTGGAATTTATAACGCCGTTCGAGCTTCAATGTCACAGATTTTCCGTGATAATGAAGGGTTTGAAAGCTTTCTTGCGCCGTTGGAATCCACAAAATCATACTTTTGTAACAACTTTTGGAGAGATTACTCCAACTCTTGAGGATGTGAGGGCTTTATACAGTTTGCCTGTTGTTGGGGATGTTCATCCCGATGATCTTTCTTTATCTCTCAAGGAGCTCGAGACTGAGAAAGCTTTGATTGAAGGTTTAGACCTTGCAAAAGCAAAAGAAGTTCTGAAGAAGACTAGTTCATCCTCTGGGAGTAGAAGTGCTCGAAAGAATATAACGGGATGGATTCGCTACTTTTGGAGGGAAGAACATGTCAAAGATCCTATCAAGGGTATGTCGAACATCCTTACCATAGTGAATGGTATAGGTAGGACTAGCCCTGTTTACTTTGAAGCTTTCCTTTCTCTCTGGCTTTCCCATTTCATTCTTCCCAGCTTCCATTCTGATAAAATTCATAAAAAAGTATTTCCACTGGCTATTAAATTAGTTCAAGGTTTCGAGGTCCCTTTAGCTCCCCATTTCTTGGATAACATATATGAAGGTCTCGATTTGTATGTTGAAGATCAAGCTCGATCACGGGGTGCTTGAGTGATTGAAACAGTTATTGATACATCCTTCCTTCAAGTTTTCCTTTGGGAGCGTTATCCGAAATACGCTCCAGTTGAATTTTTTCCAAATACAGGGATTCTAGGTGCCACTGCTTCCAATGTCCGTTCTGTTTTTTGGGTTGATCGTACTCCCAACAAGAACATTAATTTGATAGATGTTCTGGATAAGGAGAATGAATTTCAATACATGCCGTATCTTCGAAAGATTGGCTTTATCGATTTCTTTGTTCTTTCTAACGATAAAGATACTTTCATTCCGGTCATGGATTTCAAGCTTCAGTCGAAATATTTCAAGGCATACGTGGTGACCATTCATCATGGTCATGTTCTTGGAATGGTTGTTTGTGACTTTGCAAGTGCCCTTCAATACAATCCTCATAGAGTGTTGAGACAATTTGGGCTGGATCAAACTATGCCTCAAATAATTCCTATTGCAGTTCCTTCCACTCGAGATGCTGGCAAACGACTTGTTATCTTAGAGGCTTTGGACTGTATGTGGGTTTTTGATAATATTATCATTGCAGCTTGTTCCTGAATAGCCGGATCTTCTAAGTCCTGGGCTGAATTTTGGCAACATCTGTTAGTTGATTTTGATACATTCCCAAAAGCTGAAGCTGATCCCTCCGAGCAAATGATACTTGTTCGAGATACAAGACTTAAACCATTTTCAAAGAAAAGTAAGACAAGTGCTCCTTCGAAAGGTATTTCCATCACTTCTCCTTATATTTTTTACGCTGATTCCTCCATTCGAGAAATAGTTTCGAGTTCTCATGAGAATGTCTCTCGAGATGGAGTAGAAATTGAGAAATCAATTCGTTCCTCCAAGAGAAAGTCAAGTGAAAAGACTTCTGGGAGTAAGAACTTACCTCCGGCTGCACCTCCTTTGAAGATTTCTAATGATTCTGCTTCGAAAGATAAAATTTCTTTCGAATTTGACAAAGTTACTGGAAAAAAACACAAGCTGTAAGTATGCAATTTAATAACTTCCTTTCTGATTCCTTTTGATTCTGTCAACTTATGAATGATGAAAATTATCAGGCTGTTCCCAAGAAGAAAACTCTTCCTGCTCCCCTTGCTACCATATTGCCTAAGGACAAAGGCACTTCATATGGTAAATCACCCTCTCTAGGTAATCCTCAAAACTTTTATTTTGAGTTTTTTGTATTTCAAACATGCATACTCATGTATTTTGAATACTAATACTTGTGTATTTTGAATGTTCAGCCAAACCTGAGAAAAGTAAAAAGAGAGAAGAGCTTGTGGGTGTAGGGACAAAACTTCTCTCAGGTGTTGATGTTGCAAAGCATTCTTCGAAACGGAATGCTTTAACTCTGGTAATAACTCTTTCGAATCCTCTTCTCTTCTCCTCTTATTCACGTAATATTTAGAAAGATTCCGATATTCAAATATCTGTAGGAACTTGCTAAAACTCATCAAGATGTTCCTTAAGAGATTGTTGATAAACATACTCCTGCCCATCTTGAACGGAAAAGACTTAACCTCGAGAAGGTTGTGGACAAACTTCGAGTTCACAATGGGTTAGCCAATGCTGGTCTTCCTCACACAAAGAATATGTCCATGGATTCTTTGTTGAATGAATTGGCTATTCATAATGCTAAAAAGGATGTGGCTAAGAAAACTCAAGCTGAAGAACAAATATCACCTCAAGAGCAACTGCCAATTCAAGAGAATGTGGAACTAATTCCGAAATATATGAATTTAGTTCAAGAGAAAGTTGAAACTTCAATATTTGAAGAAAGTAATGAAGAAGAAGATTCCAAATCTGGAGAAGAGGAATCAGAAGAAGAAATAGAAGAGGAAACTGAAGAGGAGGAAATAGAGATAGATGAGGAAATAAAGGTGGAGGAAATAGAGGAAGAAGGAAAAGAGGATGAAGAACTACAGGATGCTAAACCTCAAGAGGAAGAACAATGTGTTCATGTTGCTCTTCCTGATGTTATTCAAGAAACCTTCCTCTGTTTTGAATCCTCTTCTGGCAGCCCCCTCTTCTTCATCTATTGCTGAAATACCACCTATTTCTACTTCTTTTATATTATCACTCCTGTTATTGATGTTGATGTTGAGCAGCTTCCTCCTATTCACAGTCTTAATTTGGATGGCTTGAGGATTGTTGCTTCAACCATTGTTATTTCAGATACTCAGGAGATGAAGACTTTGAGTGCTACTGACTAGAAAATCACAGTCTCTTCTACCAGCGAGATTTTTGTACTGCTTCCCTCATCTGTTAGCATGTCTTCAGTTTTTGCTGGAATAGTTACCTGTTCAGGGATTTCTGCTTTCCCTATTTATACTGCTCCAACTTCTATTTCAACTACCGTTACTACTTCAGGCAAATCAGATGTTGAGGTTTCTTCTTCGTCTTCGAGTTTTTCGAGAGTCAATCTTCGAAAGAGAAAGAGAAAGAGATCCGAATTTGCATCCACTTAGCTTATTTTATATGAAAGAACATACATGATTTTTTCCCATATGGCTGAGTGGATGGATGCCATTTTTGATGCATTCAGAAATATTTCTGATAAGTTAGAGTTTCTTCTTCATATAGAAGGAGTGCGGGATACCAAGAGTTGTGTGCCCTTCTTGAAAAAAATGTCTAACAAAACTTTTGGCTCTCTATCTCTGGAAGATGTCGAGAATTGGAAGACTCTTCTTTCGAGTATTGAAGATTTGGGTTTGAATGTCGAATGGTTGAAAATTCACTTCAACAATCTCGAGAAGACTCTTTTTTGTTTTCAAGAAAAAGCTCAACTCGAAATTCAGAAGAATCAATCTCTCGAAAAGCTTACTGCTAGTTCTTAAGAATTAGAAGAGAAGAAGAAAGAACTAGCTATCGTCAAAAAATCTTTTGAAGATAAGGAAAAAGAAGTCGAAGGCCTTGCACAATATGTTCAGTTGCTCAAGACAGAGGTAGAAGTTAATTCTAAGAAAATTTCTGAAGTTTCTGGCATAATTGGAACATCACATATTTTTTCAAAGGAAATATATTCTCAAGATTAATTATCAATGAAAATTTCCTTTCATACATGATTTTTTTTCTTTACAATTTTTCTTTTAGAAATAATAATGTTTTAGCCATTTTCCATTGACTAACTCTTCTTGTACATCCTCCTCAAGTAAGACAATTTTGTAATACCCTGAAGGATAAGCTTCTATGATTTCGAAAGGTCCATCCCACCTTTTTGCAAAGTTAGGTTTAATAGTATTGCTTCTCTCATAGAATGAGGTTCTAAATACTAATTCTCCTACTTGGAAGTCTCGAGGAGACATTCTTTTGATAAGCTTTTGAAATGACTTGATGGTACTGTAGATTGTTTGCTAATGCTTGCTGTCTTCTCTCAGTCAAGTCATTTATCTGTTGCATTCGAATTGCTACCAAATCATGAGTACCCTAATCCATCTCAACAGCTTGTAGTATTTTGGCTGAAGAAATTTGCAATTCAACAAGTAGAGTTGCTTCCATTCCATATACTAAAGAAAAATGAGTTTCCTTAGTAGCTCGATGCTTAGATACTGTACATGCCCATAGAAAATCAAATAAATGTTCATGCCATTGAGTATGATGATCATAAGTTAGCTTTCTCAACAACCTGATCAATGTCTTGTTCGTAGCTTCTGCTTGTGCATTGCCTTGAGGGTAATATTGAGTTGATTTGTTGTGAATGATATTATATCTTAAAAGCATTTCTTGAACTTGACGATTTATAAACGAAGAACCATTATCAGTAATAATCCTTCAAGGCACTCCTCCTCGAGCAATAAGATATTCTTTGATGAACTGAGATACAACAGCTCCTGTTGCTTTCTTTAGGGCAATAGCTTCTACCCACTTAGTGAAATATTTAGTAGCCACCAAGATCCATGTATGTCCTCTTCGACTATAAGGGTTGAATGGGCCAATCAAATCCAGCTCCCAAGTGTGGTAGGGATCTGGAGTAATAATAGACTGCATACTTCGAGGATGTTGCCTTGAAATATTTCCTTGTATTTGACATCTCAAACACTTCTTGGCATATTCGAAAGCATCCTGCTTCATAGAAGGTCAATAATATCCCATATCTCGAATCTGCTCGTATAATTTGCTTTTACCTTGATGAGCTCTACATGCTCCTGAATGCACTTCTCGAAGTATAATTGCTGATTCTTGTGGATCAAGATATTTGAGTAACGTCTCATTCACATTTATTCGAAATAGGTGTCCTTCTTGAAAATGAAATCGCACAACTCTTCTTCGAATACGATGAGCTTCATATGCATTGTTAGGTAGAAAACCATCTCTTAAAAATTGAATGAAGGGTCTTCTCCAATACTCCTCCTTTGCAAAGAAAGGGCATACCTCCTTGATATCAGGAATGCTTTGACAGCCAACACAGCTTTTCTGCAATTTCGAAGAATCAAGTGACATGGTTGGCCAATATACTCAAAATCTTTGCAGTCTTCTATATAAAGGATATGGAATATGAAATTCCACAAGTCTTCTCATGAATATCTTCAAGTATCTGTTGTGCTTCTTAATTTCCAACACATCGAAGTAATACCCCATTCGAGGCCTTGAAATATAAGATGTGACCAACTTCAACAAAACTTGCTAATTTTCGAATAGGAATTTCGAAAACTGTAGTTGAATATTTGAGTTGGTGTAAGATAGCATGCCTCCAATCACTTGATAGAATATCTTCTTGCTAGATTTCAGGATCCATTGTTGCTGGCAGGACCTTTCGAATAACTTCAATTTGTTGAGAGTCTTCATTCAAATTCAACCTACTTCCCAAATTAGCCAAAGTATCTGCTTGGTGATTTTTGGCTCTTGGAATATGTATCAAAATACATTCCACAAATTTGTTCATTAATGCTCTGATTGCTGTTCTGTATGGAACCAACTCCTGTTCCTTAACAACAAAATCTTCATTAGTATGAGAAATGATGACTTTCTAGTCTCCCAAGACTCTCAACTTCTACATTCATATTTGTTTGGCCATAATTAGTCTAATCAGTAGAGCTTCATACTCTGTTATATTATTGGAACATGTGAAATCCAGCCTGAAGGAATAATACAGATGTTGCCCATCATTTGAGGTGAATTCAATCCCAGCTCCTCCTCCGTTCTAATTTGAGGATCCATCAAATTTCATCTGCCATTCTTGATCTTCCACAGAGGCAACTTCGAACTCAGGTAGCTTTTCACCTTGTACTTTCGAGAAAGTAGCAAGTAGATCAGCTACTGCCTGCCCTTTGATACTTTTGGATGTTTCACAAGTAATATCGAATTCTGATAGCTGCAACAACCATTTTGTATATCTCCCAAGCAAAAAAGATTATGAGAACAAATACCTGATGGGGTTCGAACGAGTAACCAGAATAGTTGGATATGCTAGAAGATAATGTCTCAACTTTCGAGTTACATGATATAGAGCAAGACATAATTTGTTGACTTGGGAAATACTTCACTTCTGCTCCTCGCAAAAGTCTGCTTATGTAATATACTGGCTTCTCAATTCCCTGATCATTTTCTTGAGCTAGTAATCCTCTAATATCATCTTCTGAAGTAGCCAAATACATACGAAGTGGCTTCCTTGGAACATGTGCTACTACAGCGTGAGGATTTTTCAATAAATTCTTGATATTCTCAAAGGCTTGCTGACATTCCAAATTCCATATAAATTACCCCCTTTCATTGTAGCACCAAGAAAGGATATATATATATATATATATATATATATGACAAAAGACCTGGAATAAACATTAGAATATATGAAACTCTCCCCAAAAAGGACTTCAACTGCTTCTGATTGGTAGGAGAAGTCATCTCAAGAATTGCTTTTGACTTTGTGATATCCAAGTCAATTCCTTGTCTGTTAACTACAAAACCAAGGAATTTTCCAGAAGTAACCCCGAAAGCGCACTTAACATGGTTCATTCTATACTTGTATTCTTTGCAACGTTCGAATACCCTTTGTAATACTTCGAGATGTTAAGAACGCTCCTTGAACCACATAATCTTCCACTTCTTTATGCATCATATCATGGAAGATAGCGGTCATTGCTCGCTGATAGGTTGCTCAAACATTTATTCAATCCGAAAGGCATAACTGTATAATGGAAGTTACCCAAAGGAGTTCGAAATGCTATGTACTGAGTGTCCATATGATGCATTTTGATCTGGTTATAACCACTATAAACATCTATGAAAGAAAACATTTAATGTACTGCTGTAGCATCAATAAGAAGATCCATGTTTGGCAATGAAAATTCATCCTTGGGGCTTGCTCTGTTGAGATTTTGAAAGTCAACGCAGCATATGATCTGTCCATTGATTTTCTTTACAGGAACTGCTTGCTCACTCCCAAGTGCAGGAGTTCGAAGAAATATAATTCTCGGAGGTCCGAGGTCGAACCACAGAGAGCACAGATTTCAAGAAAAAGTGGGTTAAAGAACAAATATAGTAGTGAAAAATTACTGGTAATAAAAAGGGATTAATTTAAAGGATCAATAAAAGTAAATAAACGGGTTAAAATCAATAGTGAGAATGCTCAGGCATCGGGGCAGTTCCTTGAATCGGTATAAAATTCATTGTAACTTGGATAAATTATATGCTTGATTGCTATTAATACCTTTGATTCGGTTGAACTAAAATAATTCAGGAACACTTCATAACCTTGGTTCACGACGTGGCTAGAATACTTTTAGAAAAACCCATTCAATTTAATTCTAGATTCCTATTAGAAATCATGAGAAATTCTTCTTAATGATGAGAAAAACATGATTGAACTCATAAAAAGAATGAAGAACTCTTACATCACAAGAAATCAAAATAGATTAATAATCGAAATATAATTTCATTGAAATAAAGAATTACAATAAACTCATACCAATTACAAGGGACTTCACCCCTAGTCTTTGCAGGGAATTAGGCTTCCATGAAGAAGAAGAAAGTTACAGAAAAATATAAAAAAGAAGTAAGAAGAAGAGTGATGGATGGGATCCTTAAACTAGTGATTCTTCCCCCTTTTATAGAGCTCCAATTCGTCCTCTTTAGCTTGAAAAAGAAAACCTTGAAGAAAATAGTAACTTCACTTTGATTTCCTTCAAACAGGAAACTTCACGAGTTTCCTCTTCTACCCCTGATTGAACCTTCCCAACAATCGAATTGGACTTTTATGTCTTGACAAAAAGTTTAGCTCTACTTCTTAGCTTTCCAGAGCCATCAAAATCACCTTATTGGGACGTTTCTACAGTGAGTTAGGGTTAAAAGACCGAGATCTGTTCAGTAAAATTCTGGAAAGTAACTTTCCTAAACTCAAAATAGAAATCTCATCTTTTGTGGAGAAAATCTTCACGAAAATTGAATACAATCAAGTTAGGGACTTCTAGAAGCCTTAGCCCTTTTCTAATTTCATTTCCTTTGAGTTTAATCCGACCCGTTGAAGCTGATCCGTCTGATCTAATCCGAACCGATCTGGATCTGATTTCCATTGACCAGGATTGGTCTCCATAATTACCTATGCATCAACAAATTAAGCATAATTGAGACAATTAAAATATAGTGCAAAGGTAAAATAAAATTGGTAAATCCTATGTAAAATGAAGGGTATAATATGAGAAAATAATAGATAAGTCATGTAAATAAGAGTATAATATGTGACAATCCCTAACCCCCCCTCCCCCCAACTTACCTTTTGCTAGTCCCTAGCACAATTGAAATAATAAACAAAACAAAAATTTCTAACTATACCACTTTCGCTGGCACTCTCGATTATATTTAACATATGCAACTAGCCTTTAAACCCTTAGGTGTCCCTAGTGGACGAGGTTTACCAGGATGATGCCCACAAACATTAATTCACTTGAAACAATGGTTATCATAGAAAATAAAGTATCACAAAGAACAATGGTTAACCTCAATGATAAGCTTAAAAAGATAAACTCCATGTTCACAATATTAAGAGATAAAAAATGAGTCTATTCACTTATAAGTGGATAGTGGAACATCACAAGTGCCTTTGGCGTAATGTGAGTTATCATATAATTATGAGGCTTCAAAATAATTCCATTATAAATGATTCAATACCCCTAAATTTAGTGTAATCCTTATTAAATGAAACAACCAAGGCATAACATTCATTGGAATCTTTATTATATATCTTTTTTTTTTCTTTTTCCTTTTTAATATGTAGACTGTGCAATGTCTAGCTCCCTTTAGCTTTCTTATTGACCCATGTATCGAGTGTTGGACCAATGACTCCCGAACCAGATGGCTCAAAGTGCACTAGGTGTAAAGTACACCCCTACAGGCTTACTTACTGGAGTCAAAAAGGCTACGAAGCTAAACTAGCCACAATATCAACCATTCCAAACTCCTCACCTTTTGACGCAAGCACTCATTGTTTAGTGAGGCAAGAGGTCCGGTTACTCAACAAAAAGCTCAAAATAATCAGGAATTGAGCACTTATTCTTTTTTTTTTGATATACGAACCATAATAGTATGCCAAGGTTATTCATCCCTAAGTCAACCAATAGAACTTAAGTTGTCAAAAGCAGTCAGAAATGGTTTCATATTTCATACCTCACAAACTATGTGTTAGTGTTCTTGTGCTAAGTTCAAAGTGAAACAAGTGACATCACACTATCCAACAATAAGTAATAAAGAGCAATACTTAGATTTCTTAGTCAAATGATCATGTGTTGATGTGTTTAAACTTATCAAAGAAATATAAATCAATGTTAAAAGTTCAACAAAATTTTCAAGGATAACATATCTAATCATTTGAATCCATAAATTTTTAAGGAATTCAAGATTTCTCGCTTCTCTACTCGGAATAACCAAGTCCAATATTTTGCATTCATTTCTAAGCCCCTCAACTTAAATTAGACATTGTCCTCAATGTTTAAGATATGCATATGAGTGAAAAGAAAATAAGGGATATGCCAATAAATTGAAGTACACAAGGGAAAGGAAAGAAAACACCTGAAGCAATGATGAGTGTCCCAAGGTATATCCTACAAATCGATTAGAAATCCCAAAACAAAACAAAACAAAGCAAAAATAAGAAATAAACTATGACACAATAATGCACAAGGCACAATGAGGACTTAGTTAGCATCCTCATAAGTAGGGATCTCAAGAGATATGATCTCTTGTTCCGGTACAACTGCTCCTAGGTATGGTCTCAACCGCTGTCCATTCACTTTCAAAACACGACCATCCCTAGGGTCCTCAATTACTACAACTCCATGGTTAAACTCTTATTTCACTATATAGGGGCCATCCCACATTGTCCTTAACTTGCCCAAAAATGTATGGAGCCTGGAATCATAAAGAAAGACTGTTTGATTTTCCTCAAAAGTTTTTCTAACAATCTTTTTATCATGAAACAGTTTCATCCATTCTTTAAAATTCCTAGTGCTCATGTAGGCTTCATTCCTAAGCTCCTCTAGTTCACTTAATTGGAGCTTTCTCAAATGACCGGCATCCTGTAGATCAAGGTTAAAGGATTTAATGACCCAATAAGCTTTATGTTCCATCTCTACAGGTAAGTGGCAAGGTTTACCATAGACAAGGCGATAGGGAGACATGCCTAAAGGTCCAGTACGGTAGGCCCACAACGCATCGACTAGTCGTAGAGGCCAATCTTTACGGTTGGGACTAATCGTTTTCTCAAGGATTTTCTTAATCTCCCTATTTGCAAGCTCAGTTTGCCCACAAGTTTGGCGGTGGTATGAGGTGGACAACCGATGTACTACTCCATACTTCTTCACAAGAGTTTCAAAATGGCGATTACAAAAATGCCTCCCATTGTCACTGATTATGGCCTTCGGCATTCAAAATCGAGAGAAAATGTGTTCTCTCAAGAATTTTAACATGATCCTATGGTCATTCTCCTTGGATGCTATGGCATCGACCCATCTAGATACATAATCTACTGCCAAAAAAATGTATAGATTACCAAAAGATTGGAGAAAAGCTCCCATGAAGTCAATTCCCCAACAGTCAAAGACTTCTATCTCAAGGATAGGGGACATTGGCATCATGTTCCTACGTG
>JAUPMG010065441.1:0-13367 GCA_031762675.1 Pachysandra terminalis | reverse complement strand
AGACCAGTGTCTCTAGCCTGGGTGTTTGTTTGTTTTCTTATTTCCTCCTTTGATCTTTATATAATTCATCATTTATCAAAAAAAAAAGGTGATGTAACTTAAAATCTATATACAATAGACTTGGTTATGGGGAGTGGAATATGTACACATTCTCTATAACTTGCATAGGAATTCTCACAGTCAACAATCCCAAGGTGAACTCATGGCCCAAAGGAATGGTAGGCCCCACCACTTTCTCATTAACTACCTAAATACTCACAAATATGGGATATAATTAATAAGTGTAATAATTACAAGTCTATATATAATAGACTTGGTTATGGGGAGTGGAATATGTACATATTACTAGCACATTCTCACATTCTCTATGACTTGCATTGGAATTCTTTACAAGAGCACATCCTTTACCAAGAAGGAAAAAGTCACTAGGACTTCATATTTGCAAAGAAGAAATACGCCATTAGAAAGGCTTTTCTCAAGAAAATATATTTACTATCTACATAGCCGATTGCACACAAAGCCCAAAGTGAAAAATACTTAAGTAATATGCCATTTACCCTCATCTTCATCAAAGCTACTTGTTAATCAGAGGAAGCTCAAGTGATCAAGCACAATCAAAAGTCATATCCCATCTTTGTATCAAAGATTATTATTTTGTAATTTTCCCTTGAAATTTTGAGTTGAATTTACATATATGAAATTTTTGTCGACGATGCTCATAGATTCAACTCCCCAGTCTATAACATATATAAGTGCATTATAGGTATGTGTGCATAACATATGTTGACTATTTTACATATTTATTATACTCCCTCTTTATATTTGTTGCATACTAATACACACACAGACTCTCTCTCTCTCTCTCTCTCTCTCTCTCTCTCTCTCTCTCTCTCTCTCTCTCTCTCTCATTATGAGCTACCATGAGAATGGACCAAGGAATATGTGATGATTAGTGTTTTAAATGTCGCTTTCGCTGGAAATGTCACCACCAGAACCTGGGGGAAATTTTGCCGAAATATTGGGAGATATTTTCATTTTTTCAGAATATTTCGCTAAAGATAAATGGAGGAAATTAGAAGAAAAAAAATTGGATCTTTTTAATGAAACTTCAAGGATCACTAAAACATACATGAACATACACAAATAACTCAAAATATAAAAATAAACTAAGCATAGCGATAAACAAACATTTAGAGATCTAAGTAACATACATGCTATCAGCCTGTAAATATGAACTACAACATGAAATGTGAACGCATCCACATAAAAGTCAAAATATATCTAAATGTTAAAAACAACATTAAAACAGCAAAAGTGCAACATCCAAATACATAATCAAATGTATGACCACAATGAGCATCACATCCACATAGAGTGTCAACCCGGTCAAATAGATGCATCAAGCTGCATTTTCAACCTAATGGAACTAGAGTTGTGCAAAAAATACCACTTCAAACAAAAATAAATGAGAATGTTAGATATACCTCACAAATCTCCAAAATTTATTCTTCAATCTTCAATATGTTGTGTGATTCTTCTCAGATCTTAGTAATGGAGTTTTAAGATTTGATTTTGTAACTCAAATCTTGAAGAAAATGTAAGAAAAAAAAAAAAACAAGATTTTTTGTCACCTTACTGAGAAAATGAGGTTTCGGTCAAAATGGGGAATATTTCGATTGAAATTTTCCCCATGTCGATTGTGTCGACTAGTTTTAACGCCGGTATTGGAAATATGTCAATAAATTCGCTATATATTACTTGATATATCATCTTTAGATAAATTGGGGAAATCCCCTTCAAGATAATATCTCCAGGGAGTAACATAATGAAATTTTGCCAAAATTTAAAACACTGGTGATGATAAAATAATATATTTTGTTTAGAAGGTTCACCTAATAAAAATCTACAATGAGGTTTTAGACGAAGTTTAATGTCTACACAAGAATAAAAATTATGAAATATTTTTATTTGATGAAGATAAGTACTGATTAGTAATAAATAATATTCTGTAATAAAGATCTTAAACATTTCTAGCGAAATTTCATACCTTCAAAATAAGGAAATTTTATAGAAAAGCTTGATGTATAACATCTGGAAAGTTACAGGAAAACTTCATGACAAGAACATTGGTGGGAAATATTGTGTGAACTATTGAGAGAAATTTCACACCTTTCATGGAAATCTAAAACCATGACTGTAATACATAATTATATCTGCCTCTGCCACCATTGTTAGTCATTTGTACTACTCTTTTCCTTCTAGTGATTGTCTTTTTGGTGGGGGCTAGACTTATATGTGTTCTGTATCCTTTCCATCCTTTAATATAATTTTGTAATTCAATAGAAAAAAGAAGAAAAAAAAAAGCGTTATTAGAATATCTGCTACAGTTCTAATCATTTATTTATGATTGCAATTATAAACCAATTCCAAGAAAGATATTAAATTAGATATTGACTCTAGAAATATTTGGAGAACTACTTATTTTAGTTTACTAGACAACAAGTTGTCTCAACTGGGGAATAAAATATAAAATTAGGCTTTAACTCTTTAGTCTTCAAGAAACTACCACAAAAATCCTGCTCCTTAAGACTGTTGCTTAGTGATTGGACTGGAGCAGATGAATAAACTTCTTGATAATGTCTTACTAAAAGTACTTAGACTATTATTTGGATATTGTTAGATCTAGTAATTGTCAAAAGCCACCTGGTTTACACATAAATGCATGATGCAACTACAAAATACAATTTGTGTGTTGTGAAATTAAGAGACTGCAAAAGGCTCCTCAGACAACACTCTAATCTATTCTGGCACCAGGCTTTAGCTGAAAGTCTATAATGAAAAATACTCATTCATAACAAATATCATTAAGTTCAGATTTCATACTCAAGATAAATTCTCCACCAAAAAAATCGATGGACTGGTCTAAATTCAGCGAACTGTCAAGAGTGAAATCAATTAAGAATGACAAGAGCTCGAATCTAATTAAATATATTAAAATGAAAATCTAATCTCTCACTCCCTCTCTTAAAATGAAAAAGAAATTCTCATGTCCAATCAATCAAAAGGATGTGTTCCAGTTCAGAACGCCCAATATTCAACCTAAACTGAAGCAGATATGTAAATCTACAATCATTATTCGCCAGCTATAGTTAAGGTTACATCGATGTTTTGGACCATTGCTAAGTAAAGATAGGACTCTTGTCGGAAGGTTGGCTACAGATTTCTTATATTTGAGACTATTCAGACAAACAGAAATGAGATCTATGAAGGAATAATGCCTCAATTTAATTTAAAAGTATCCAAAAACGATCAAAGAGAATAATTTTTTTACAAGGAGTTTCACACATAACAGTATCATAACAAGGATAGACCCTAGCTCTATAAGACAACAGAAAGTTCCATGAACAAACGCTACATGGGTTATGATGTATTATTAGTATTTTATAATAGGATTAGGATGAAGACAGCTAAGTCAAAGCAGTCTTAAACAGAATGCACAATAACCAAATTAACTTCAAAAGATCACTTGCACCCAAATAATTGCAACATTTAACAAACTAATTAAACTCCCAATCCCAGGATATTCTGAATTACCATACTTTTTCCTCCTTAGAGACAATCATGAGAAAGTCATTACGTGAAATCTAAGAGTACCCTTTAGATTTAGCTAACAGAAAAACAAGTATAAGCACAATTTTGGGTTGGTTTATGATGCAGAAGATAATATGGTAGACGAGATCAGTGGCTTATGTAACTTGGAAAGAGAAGATCAAATAAGTAAGAGCTGAGATAAATAAAGTATCAATCAAAGTAAACGACATAATTAGAAGCCCCAAGATACCATGAATATTCTTCTTATGAATTCATCCAATTTTTAGTTTTTCCCTTGATAAACCTAACAACATATCATAAGGAAAAAGAAAACGAAAGCAAAGATGCATGATAACCTGTGAGAGACCGTCTTCCAACAGCAATCTCTCCTCTTCCTGAGAACCCATCGATCGGTCGGTCCACCGATCTCTCTCTCTCTCTGTCTGCAGTGGGATTCGGAAAATGATATACGAGGAAGAAGATACTTGACCAAATAAAAGAGGAAGAGAGGAATCTGCTGATGTAACGGAATCTTTATCAAGTTGTGTTTCAACTACCTTTCGGGATAAAAAGTACCTTGACAGTATCAATTTATACACGTCCACTCCGAGACCGGATAAAAGAGTACTTATCCCTTTGGTTAATCTCTTTTTTTTTTCCTGATAAATTTGAGTCGAGCCGTGATCGAGCGAAACTCTAACGTGGAGATAACGTCCTCCCGTCCTTTGAGACGTTGGTAGGGATTAGCGATCGCAACGGGGTGAGTTTTAAAGATCCCTAATCCGCCCCTGAAAGAACTTCGTAACACCAAACTTGCTTCTAATTTGATCGAAGCAGTAGCCGGGCGGGATGCGCTTGAATCGGTTATAAGATTCTTTTAAAAATAAATATTTTTTTTAAGTTAAATTTTTTATATTTTAAATATAAATATTTATAAAATATAGATTTATACATAAAATATTTATTTAAAACATAAGTGAAGGGCAAGGGATGAATTAGAAACAAGTTGAGCCAAATCCTAACCCGTCTCTCCAATGCCCGTCTCTCCAATTCACGGGTTACCAAACCTTAACCATTAGAGGCGAGGCGGGATGAGGTGGGTTACTCATTTAACCTAACCCATTGCCATCCCTAGTTGGGATGGGGTGGGTTTGGGATTCGTTTTCGCGTCTTCCTTATGGGGAAGTGGTTGAGTGACCACCATTTTAAATATAAATATAAATATTTATAAAATATAGATTTATATATAAAATATTTATTTAGAACATAAGTGAATGGCAAGGGATGAATTAGAAACAGGTTGACCCAAATCCTACCCCCAACACACGGGTTACCAAACCTTAACCATTAGGGACGAAGCTAGACGAGGTGAGTTACCCGTTTAATCCAATCCATTGCGATCCCTAACTGGGATGGGGTGGGTTTGGGATTCGTTTTCTGCCTCTCCCTTATGGGGAAGTGGTTGAGTGACCACCAACGTAGATAAAAAAATAAACGTGCAGATAACAAATGCCATCGGATCTTTATTGTTTTGGATTCTCGCAATAGAATCTGAACCAGCATTTCAAGTTGTGCGAAGTCAAAAGCTTTGATTTACATATTTACTGCTGACTTTGATTTACATATTTGCTTCTAAATTATACTTTTCTTCTTGGACTTAAATAGCATATTTTTTTTGTTATGAAACTTAAAAAGCTATTAACCAGCATGATTCAAAAGATTTTAATTTCGATTTTACCCCTTAGATTTCTCCTTTTCTCTTAAGGGTCCTACTGGTTTGGGGAATTGAAGGTAGAATTGGGACCTCCAATTCCAATTTTTCCGTTTGGGAGTGCATTAAAGAATTGGAATTCGAATTCTACATGAATTCCACGGAATTCATTTGTAGGCTATTTTAAAGCAGTCGAATTCACAAGGGAGAGGTTGTTAATTACAATTCTCTATCCATGGATTTCAAATGGATGTCGGATCAGTCGAATTTACATCTATCTTTAACACAAAAAAAAAAATTAAAAAATTAAAAAATTAAGAAATTAAATTACTAAAAAAATAAAAAAAAATAAAAAAAATTCAAATTCCAAATTCCAATTATTTGTTGACATCCAATGAATTAGAATTGTAATTACAATTCTTAACATCAATTCCAGTTCTTTGAAACAATCAAACCAAAATGATTTAAAAGCAACTCCACGAGTTTACCCCTAAATTATACTTTTCTCTTGAACGACTTAAGACTGTGTGATGTGGAATTTATGATCAATGATAAACCACTCGCAATAGAACGAATCCTTATAGGATAGGGCTATTTTGAGGGTGTCGAACCTCAAGGACTGAAGGGGTTTAAATTACCAAATTATCCGAATTAATTCTAGATTGGCTATGTAGAATGTGATTGGATGTTCTTTTAATTTAATTCTAAGAACTAAGGATAAACTAAATTAACGGGATGTAAATTCAATGGAGGAATGGTAGAATATTGATGATCCCTCTAATCTAATGAATATGATTCATCTAATGAAATTAGGATAATCAATTTAATGCTTGATAATGACTTGTGTGGCTACAAGCTCACAATAATGTCGTCGAGAAAATATCATCAAAGGGAATAAGCATAGTCCATCATTAATTGGCACAAACTGGATCCACTAACTACTCTAACTAGGGTTGTATGACAATATGCCATCTCTATTCATGAACTATCAAACTCTCACAATAAGATTTCACATCATCATAATGGACAAGTGTAATCCATCTTCGGTTGGCATGGACTGTCCACCTAACCTCTAATTGCAGTACAACCCGTCTTTCCTAGGCACGGACTATCAATCCCTCTTAATCTAATGTCAATGAGCACCGTTTCATAATCAATGTTTATATAATCACAGAAAATAAAAACATTCAATTCAACTAAGACAAAAAAAATTCTAAGACAAGAAAAGGTTTTAAACTGATAAAACACTAAGTCCAATTGTCTAGCAATCCTCTGAACTATGCAACCATTAAACATTAAATTAAAAACCTAATATTCATGAAATTAAACCATAATAAAAAAGTTAGAGTTTACATCAATATTCCACAGGAAGTTTAGCTGCTCATGGAAGGGCAGGAAATCAACATTGGTGTGTAAAATTCCATATCCATTAACTGTTGCTAATGTTCTTCAGTTTTTCTTCCCAAAAATGCAAAATAGATTTATATTTTTCTAACGAAATTCAAAACTAAAATTAAAATTAATTATCTCCTCTCTCCACATCCTATATGGAGTCCTTTTTATCATTTTTGTCGTTTTGAAGTTATCCAAAAGGACAAGACAACCAATTGCATGCAAACCCAAAACTCTTCACAATTTTGTGCGTTGCTGAAATCACTTATGCATTCGATCTCCATGCGATCTATCCTTACACTCTGGGTTCGATCCCAATGTGATCGATCCTTGGTTCCTGCGCACGATCGCAATGCAGTATTCTTCTGTTTTTGGGCTGTCCTTTGACTTGTCTTTTGGGCTTCTTCTTGGGGCTTCTCCTTAGGCTTTCTCCTCTATCTTCAAGGTGTAATTGGGCTTGAAAATCCTCCTTCTCCGGCAATGGATCTTGATGCTTTAAAGCTTGAATTGGCTTGGTTTAAGTCCATATTCTCCTGATCCTCACCAAAACCTGCAAAACAAGATAATTGCATTACTTCATTCATATAAGTGTAGCTCTAAGACTAATAAGCATGAGTAATAAGTCTAAAAGTGCAAGTGTTACACACTTATCACTGTGTTTGAATACCGAGAAAGTGTAAGAAAAGAAAAAGTAAGTGCGTTTTTCTCTTTCTCGTGAGCATTTGGATAGCAAGAATTGAAAAAGTAGTGGGGCACACTGCTTTCTTGAGAAAGATAATGACTAAAACAGAAAGTTTTGTGAGAAAACATTAAGAACTGTCTTCCAAAATTGCCCTTCACCGTCGGATCCTTCTCCAACAAGTTTCTTCTCCATTAGTATCAACAAGTTTCTTCTTCATCAGATCGATTATCTTGTAAGAATTAATCAAGCTTTTTAAAATTTTTAATGCTTGATTCAGCTGGTTCCCTGATTGACGTTCTTGGATTTTTTTTTCTTCTTGAGTTAGATTTTGTTTGCTATATTTCTTATAAGAATTAGGGTTTGAAATAACTATTACTTGAATCCATATATAATTCATTGACAGTAAAGCTCATATTGTTTGATTCTTCCATGAATCCGCTAATACCCTTTCTAGGTATAAACTGACACTTATTAGTGCTTGTAGTTGGGATTGTTTCTTCTTTTCTAACAGAAGCTTCAGCTTCTCCATTGATTCCACCGATATCTTCAAAGTTCTGAAATTGAAACTTGAAACTGAACTTTCGGGATCTCTTTTTTGTCTAATCCATCGTACTCTGTGATAGAAAATGTAATGATCCGGATCTGGAAAATTAATGATAGTAATTAAGGTATGATTATTTAATAGAGTTAAACAATGAAAATAGTTAAAAAAGGGGTTTTTATAGGAATTAATTAGTAATTTCCTGTGATTGATGGTGTTGGCTAATAGGTTAATTAGAACATTGGGCTAATTGTTAATCAAATAACTAAGTTGGGGGTTAAGGTGTAATTCGAAGGTTTTATGGGGAACTACCAATAATTACAAAACTTGTAATTCAAATTGAAACGCATGGAGTAGCGTGGGATCGTGGGTGTGCTTGGATGTGGGAGAGAAGGAAGGAAAAGTTGCTATAACTTCTCCCTCACCTTCCCATTCGATGAGATTTGTATTAGGGGAGTCTTGGGGATTAAGAAAGTGAGAGAGAAAGAGATTAGAAAGGAGAGAACCAGAAACCCAAGCCGTTAAGAAGGAGGAGGGAGAAAAGGAAGAAGATAGGTTTCAAATCTGAACCTAAGCACGCTAGGAGGTAAAGTGTCATTTTCTATATAGTTCTCGTGAATATTGTGTTTGTCTCCCAATTGAATACATGTATTTACATCTCGCTTACATGATTTCCAGAAGCATGATCTTATCGTGTGAGTTTGATGATTGTTAATATATTTTGTTGCTTTTATTCAACTATGGATTGAATGATGCATATCCTTGTTCGTATATGATTCCAGATTGATTTATGTGTGATCGGTGGTAGAAAGTATATGTTATGATAAACGTAGGTTTTACTCCTTGATTTGGTGTAAATTATGATTTAATGTATTTTGAATCCTATTTAGTGATGATTCTAATAGTGGCAAGTTTGGGGCTTCCGGGATGAATCTGGAAATTCAGTTCCGTGACCAGTCGGCAGGCACTAGAACACCGGCCGTGCTGTTGACATGGTCTAAATTATGCCTAGATTGAGTCCGTCGGTAGGGCACACCAGCTGTGCTACAGACAGATGCACAGACTGTGGGTCCGTCGGCAGGTATTAGCACACTGGCCACCCTGCCGACAGAGATCCAAATTGGGGTCTAATGATTTGAATTTGGCACATGGACCCTGGTTAGATTGACATTAAGATGAAACTAAGAGTCTTTGTTATGATTAATGATTAGTTGCAGTATGTTATGAATTATTGATATATATTAGATAAGTGTTTTGTGGAAGGGATGCCAATGATGATATCCGGCATATTGTTCGTGTGTATGGGATCACAGACAGCTTCTGAAGGGTGTTATCACTGAAAATCCTATTGATTGGTGACTAGGATACTTATGATGGTCTCTGAAAAATTATCCGCGTTTATGGACGCGCGGATAGTTTCTAATGGGAGTTATCATGGGAATCCTAATGTGATGGTTCCATGCATATGTGTTAGATGTGAGATGCTAAGTGAGTCTAGTGGTGGAATGGTGAGATTCCTTGCGAGGAATTCCTATGAGTTATGGTGAACGGTTCTAGAGAGACCCATCCATGCATTGTTATGTATGAGGAACAAATACGAGAAATAGTTATGGGAATTGAGCCCGGCGGGTTGAAAATCCCACAAAACCGCGGTGTACACGTGGGACTTAAGATAGTAGTATTCAACTATATTAAAGTGACTGCCTTGTAATTGTTATTACATGATAAGAGAGTATCGTTCAGCTGTAGTAAACTGGATGCCAAGGTAACTTGGAACCGGCTGATCACCGGGCTAGGAAGTGCATTAGTTGCATTTATATCACGTGTGTTATATCACTTGTATTGGGCATCATGGTGCATTTACATTCATTCATATCATCTTGTATTATTATCATCATCTTCCTTGAACTTGTTGTTTTCATTATTCCTACATGTGATATGATTACAGTCCCTTCCCTTTTAGATTCTATCATGTGATTACTGTTTGGTTTTGTACTAACGGTATTCAATGAGGATGGAGGACAAAATTGATTCTTACTGGGCATTCCAAGCTCACACAACTTTCTATGCTGCAGGTTGAGGTGTGATGAAGACTGATTGGACTAGTTGTTGCTATTCCTTTATTTCATAGTTTTGAAAAACCGTGTTAGCTTGTTTTGATGGTTTAAGTTGGTATTATTGGAAATGTAGACTTGGGGAATTGGTTTTATCATGGATTGTTGGTTCTTCTGAAGCCATGGTTTTAATTTAATTTATATTTTTGCTTTCGCACTCTGATAGTTCAATAAGAGTAGTTGATATTACTTTTATTGTTGGGTTTTGTTTTGGTGATCCGCATTCCACGGTTGGGAACCTGAAGGTCACACCTCGTGATCCTTGCTGCTCGCATAGGGATTCGTGCCACGGGATTTGGGGCATGACAGATTGGTATCAGAGCTTTAGGTTAGATTACCTAGGGTTAAGAGAATATAAAGGAGAACATTATGATTCACATGGGTGCAATTGTATGTTGTGTGCATAACATGCTTGTTTGCTATACTTATATGATTACTTGTATTGGAAAACAATAGGATGTGAGATGGTAGATTAGAAGACTTAATGTTTGCTTTGGGTTTGTAGATGACTGCAAAGAGGAGAGCAGCTATAGGTGAGGGGGGGTCATCTTCTGATGTTAGAGCTGGGTTCGATCCTTAGTTGGCCGGAGTTTACCAGATTCTGGGAGACATGGTGGTTCTCCAGAGGGATGAGATGGAGAAGCAGGCCAGGGTTGATTAGAGTGAAGTTCTGGGACATCTGTAATGTGGATGGAGAAGTTCAAGAAACTTACTCCACTAACTTTTAAGGGATTAGGTGAGCCACACCAGGCACAGGACTGGTTGCTAGACGTGGAGAGAGTATTAAGGACCATGGGTGTCCTAATGATCAGAGGGTGTCCTTAGCCACCTTCATGCTGAAGGGCGAGACACTACACTGATGGGACATAGTGAAGAGGAATATGGAGACTGTGATGACCTGGGAGACATTTAAAAGTCGGTTCCTAGATACCTACCTCCCGAGTAGTTATAGGAGGTAGATGGCTTCTGAGTTCATGAGGTTGGAGAAGGACTCACTCATAGTTGCGGAGTATGAAGCTCGATTCACAATGATATCGAGGTTTACACCTCACATATCGTGGATGATGCCGACAAGGCTGCCAAGTTCTAAGAGGGCTTGGGACCGTCGATTAGGTCAAAGGTAGTGCTTTTGTCACGCCCCGGATCCGAGATGTATGATCTCGAGGATTCATGAGAGAATGACCTTTGGATTCAAAACCATGGATGCGGCCAAACCAACAAATAACCCGAGATACAACAGAGCATACTAAATACAGCGGAAGTCTGATAAAATTTAAACTAATTATATTAACTACAATCACCAATCATGAGAAAAACTCTAATCAAACCAACTTTTACGTTGTTACTGCCCACTTAGGGTCAAAACACAACTAGTAAAATTTGTCAAGGTTCATCAACAATTCCTAATTCTTTAAGCTTCATTGGCTTATTCATAGCTTGTTTAGGCCTCCTGTCATGGTCATGCCATCTCTCTAATGGTCCACCTGTTTCAACATAAGGGTTGAGCTTGGAGGGCCAGTAGAAATAATCTAAAGTAATTACAGCAGTTATTTTCATAATCATATAATGAAACAGGTTAATTCATGCTATTTATCACACGTCATATTATTATGTTATTGCTTTCATATGTTCATCACCACAATCATAGTCATATGCATGATTATAATCATATTCATGGTTATAGTCATAATCACAATCATAATTCAATTCACAATCATAGTCATAATCACCATCATAATCCATTTCATCATCATGAAACTCCGTCATGGAACACGTTTAAACACAAGCTATATAGATTCCATGTACTCATTCACTCTGTCATGATACATACCCATATCCAAGGCTACCAACTCCCATGGCATCTTCTCAATAGTGTCGGCTTACTCTTGTTGATCATCATACCATTAACATCACAAACAACCACATTCACAAATCAATGAGCAATTCACAGAATAATCACACATCACACTAAAGTCAAACGCTTAATCACACAACACACAATACACCACAATCACATAACAATCAATGCAATGCAGTACATGTAGATGGATGCTATGAACACACGAATGATGAGCACACACAATCAAGAACACAATGAAAAATGATGCAATGCAAATGATGATATGAAATGATGCAAGTATGCAATCAAGGGGTGTTAGGTCAAGCCAAACCAAGAATTCAATCCCACATCTCCTCTAGGAAACTCTGTCCCAGGAATGTGCTCCAAACCATTTCTTTTAGGGGGAAACCCTAGGTAGAAGAATCACCTTCTTTTCTTTCGGTGAAACTTTCCTTGGTAGAAAAGCCACCATCCTTTCTCTTTTAAGGGGAAACCCTAGGTAGAAAAGCCACATTCTTTCCTTTCAGGGGGAAACCCTAGGTAGAGAAGCCAACTTCTTTCCTTTCAGGGAGAATAGGTAGAAAAGCCACAATATTGCCTTCCAGGGGGAAACCTTAGGTAGAAAAGCTACCTTCTTTCTTTTAAGGGGGAAATCTTAGGTAGAAAATTCACCTTCACAAACACAATCAAGTAGTACATACATCTCATGTTATGCAGAACACAAGGATCACCAGAGCATGCCTTAAACATCAATATCATCATTATGCAGTTCTCCAGATAATGAGAGACATAATCACAATTTTCACAGAAGTTAATCAAACTAAGATCATAGTACAATTTGATTTCATTCTTATCATTCAATTCATGATACAACCATTAAAATCATAGGAGCACATATTATTACAACATACACAATCAATTCAATATTGAAACTGGGCAATTTGCACAATTTATTGCACAAAATCTTGTACAGGCATTTCACACACAAACCAATTGCACATACGCACACTTTAAATAGCTTCATGGGACTTCCCATGAAGTTTCATCCTTTTTGGAGCTCGGCAGCTACCGAGCTTCCTACCGACCCCTCTTGATAGCATGCCTCGGCAATTGTCGAGGCTCGGTAGCAGGTTCCGCAAATTTGCGTGGCTTAGCAGGTACCTCGGCAGCTGCCAAGCAAGAAAATTCAGCGTAGAAAATGGTTTTCTCTCAAGGGCTTCGTGCCCAAACATTCAAACTGTAATATCCCGAATTCTGATTACTGAATTAATTACGCTTAGTGGCATAATTAATTTAGATAAGTGGGATTAGCCTGCTAATCAGCTAGATTAGAAGCTAAATGGAATCAAACCTTAATCCCTAGGTCCGACTTCAGAAAGATTGAGCAATTCGGGAAATTCGCCCTAACTCGGAAATTTCGGCAAATTCGGGATATTTCGGAAATAAATAAATAAAAGTCCCAATTTGAGTTAGCTGACTCAGATCATCAGTATTAG
>JAUPMG010065430.1:0-13368 GCA_031762675.1 Pachysandra terminalis | reverse complement strand
TTAATTTTTTTGATTTTTTTTAAATATTTAAATTATAAATATTTTTTATTAATTAAATAATTATTAAACATTAAATCGTAATATATTTTTATAGTTTAAATTATAAGAATTTATTACTAAAATATTCTAATATTTATTAGAAAAAAATTTAAGCCCTATGTCATTATCTATATCTATTAAATATATATACTATGTATTTTTCGTCAAAAATAAATAAATAAATATATTTATTTTGGAAAAAAAAAGTAACGATACCCATCAGTCGATCGGGTGTCATTACTCTAGATCTGAAGAAATGAGTTTTTACCTTGATTTTGTCGGGGAAAGTCTTCAAAATGGTGTAGTTGTAGATCGGAGCTAGATTTGTGTTTTTGTACAGAAATCAGGTGAAATAAACTTGATTTCGTCAGAAATCACCCAAAAAAAATGAAGCGGGGAGGAGAAAAATGGTTATAAGGGGGAAATCTGTTCGATTTCCCCCTTTTTTAAGCGACATGCCGCCCATTTTTAATTATTTTCCCTTCTCTGGCGATATGTCGAGTGACAAGGGCGACATGTCGCCCATGTCTCCCGACATGTCTCAAACCAAAAAAAAAATTTAGTCGACTTGGGTGACATGGGCGACATGTCGCTGATGTCGCCCAAGTCGAGCCAAAACGACATCAAGTGTATATGTCGTGTCGCCCAGTTGAGAAATGGCGACATGTTGCCGACATGGGCGACATGTCGTCGACTTATTTCTACTTCCTCATGTCCTCTATGCCGAAACAACAATGAGTCAACTGATCATCTGTTTTTTGATTGTTTTTACTCCAAGCTGATTTGGAAGACTATTCTTAGAAAGTCGGTCTTTTCAAGAGATCCTCTTCCTTTGGATGAGGAAATCCAATGGTGTGTTCAGAACATGAAAGACTCAGACCTCATCAACAAAATCAGAATATTGAGCCTTACAACAACTATATACCACTTATGGAGAGAGGAATTTTCGAATTTTTCAGCAGAAACAAAGAGACTGTGATCAACTAATTCATGTCATCTGTGAAGGATATGAAGCTGGCACTATCCGGTAAAGTAAACAGAATTGCAGACACCACTTCTAATAGATCCTGCATTGGAGAGTGAAACATCCTACTTAGTTTTACTTGAGTATGTTGGTATCTTGTTTGTATAGCCTGTGATTGTATTGGTTCTTTCTATTGTTTGGGTCTGTTGCCTTCTTACTGGAGAATTCTCTATTTGTTGCTGTAGGTGTACAGCTTGTACATACTGCTAGCTTTTGCTTACTGAATACAATTTAAATTTATCTTCCAATATATATATATATATTACTTTGTTTTGATTAATAAATCTGAGGTTATGTGATGAAATATCAAAATTGCAGATAAATACTCAATTTCTGTGAGTAGAGGTATGGAGGATTTTTAGGTGCAATGCCTGAGCTCACCGAGGAGCTATGGCGATACTAACATGTTATATATATACCTACACGTGGGGATAGAATATTAAAACAGGATAGGATGGAAAGAAACATTCACTTAGCCTGTACATGCAACTTAATGCAGTGGTATCTGGAGTTTCGGTCTCACAGTTCAGTGGGACATACCTAGGAGACTTTTTAATTAAACTGAAATTTATTTCTTCAAGAAATTTTCGTTGCATCTGATCATAGCAACACTATTTATCACATTCATTTGGATAGATAAAGAATTGGATAAATATTCCAAAATTTGAGCTATGATCTTCAGTCTTTAATTGAGAAGGTATAACAAGTGTGTAGAATACTTTTGACTTTTAATATCATTTCATGTACACAGGCACACATTACCTTGTGGGTGTTTCTGTTGTATCAATATGAGTGAAATTATCATCCCTTGTTGTAGGATTTCAGTCCTGAAGCTGGAAGATATGATGTTATATGGGTTCAATGGTGTATTGGGCAGCTTGAAGATGATGACTTTGTATCATTCTTCAAACGAGCAAAGGTAATGATTGTGACACTGTTGGACATTTACTATAATTTAATGAAATTGAGAATTCAATATAGCTTCAAAATGTATATATTTTAGATTGTGTAAGGTTGGCTAGAAGAGTGATAATGGACATAGCCATTAGTTTCTAGGTTTTGAGCCTTTTGTTAAGGCACACACACACACACACCCACACCCACCAATTATCCTTATGTTTTGCTTTGCATTCACTTACAAATGTCTTGAATTTTTCTTTTTCCCCTCCCTACTCCGACCTACCCATAAGTGTTAAATGGTTTGTAATTAAGAAATTTATAAGCTAAATACCATAGTGATGAAACCATTGAAAGTGTAAAGGAACTCCTCTTGATATGATTATATTATTTTATTTTATATTTTTTGATGAAATTGCCTTCATTGTAAGATTAGGTCACATAATTGAAATTTGCTATATCCGTCTGAGATGCCAGAAAATTTTCCCACAAAAGATACTATATAAACAAGAGTCTTTTAAGTCATTATCCATGTTTTTCCACCTTTCTGTGAACTTGCATATCCTGTAGACATGGAACATAATGTAGCAATTGGTGCAACATTACATTTAGTAGGTCTCAGCTAAGAGATCAACTTGGCTATAAATAAAACATTCTAAAAAAATAACGGGAATTCTACTGTCAATAACGGGAATTCTACTGTCAGTTTAAGTGAGGAGTCCTCTCTCTCTCTCTCTCTCTCTCTCTCTCTCTCTCTCTCTTCTCTTTTTGTTATTTTTGTTTTTCTTTTCTTTTATTTTTGTTTTCCAGAAGATCTTAAGCTCTTATTTTTGTTTTTGCCGCTTTTCATTGTTATAAAACTTGTTGTACACCGTTCTGATGGAAGAAAATCTTGCACATTAACTGTGTTAACATTTTACCTTGGTTTACTGAGCTGTTTATAATAGACATTGTAATTTCTTAGGATGGCCTAAGACCTGATGGTTTTTTCGTCCTGAAGGAGAACATTGCAAAAAGTGGTAATATTTCTCTCTATATCCCAATTCCTAGAGTTACTAACGGTGTTGTTTTCGTAATTCAATGTTAGAATGAGCATAACCACAGTTTATAAATTATTTTGGAAGGAAAAGAAGAGTAAAACTTTTAAAGGAACAAAATAATTAGTTTGAGCTAAAAAGGTCCATTTTTACAGGATTTGTGCTGGATAAGGAGGACAGGAGCATTACTAGGTCTGATATGTACTTCCAGCAGCTCTTCAATCGGTGTGGTTTGTATATCTACAGATCAAAGGTTTGATCCAGATGTAGTTTCATATACATATACTGGCCCTTTAACAGGACATTGAATATGAGAAAAGTGGTCTGAGGCTTTACGCTTTGAGGCAATTGAATAGAAGAATGCCTGGAGGCTTAATCTTAAAGGATCAAATCTCTTGATGTTCATGCCTTCAAACGTGTGGCTTTATTGAGGCCCATTCCTCATGCCTTGAGGCTCACCTTATATCTACGGCTTACTCATGAGTTTTGTAAAATTAGGGATCTTATAATCGACATTATGAACCAATGGCAGACGTAGGTTGGTCAATATGTATATCAATGAAAGGCAATGCCTAGTTGCTGCAGTTTCTTGTCTTAATTAATTTTATTCTATTTTGTCATGTCATTCCTAAACACATGCACATATTTTAGAAGTTGGGTAACATCATTTGATAGTGTAAGTCTTGAAATGTATGGAGTACATGAATATGCACTCTGTATTAGGAAATTTGATTTCTCCTCATGCTTGCCTTACACCTAATCATCATTGCATTATACATGGTTTCATTAAAAGATATGCTTTCTTGTTTTCAAATGGGCTTGCCATTTTGGTTTGAAAATATATGGTTGATTCTCTCTCCCTTTAAAGAGTTAGTAGCTGGGTGATAGATGGGCAAAATGTTTGATGGGTTGGATTGCGATTCATGAAGTCCTTGAGATTCTTAAATGAGAAGATGTGTTTAAATAAGACTTTTATTTTAGGAAGAAATCAAAATGGTAGGAACTGAGTTAGACAAGAACGATGAGTCTAAGGTTTTCGCTCCAAAGGAGATTGAATGTTGTGGGAGACTGAAGAGTGATTTGGATGATTTGTTGAAACATCAAAAGATCATTTGGGGACAAAAGCCTAGAGCCACATGAATCAAATAGGGTAATAGTAACATAACTTTTTTTAATTTTTAGAAATTAGAAAATGGTAGGTCAAGAGAGAACCACATTTCTTGTCTGGTTGAACGTGGGGAGTGCATCAATAAGAGTGAGAATATGGAATAAGATTTGACTTATTTTTATTCTAGGATTTACAAATCAGAACAGAATTTAATGTCGTTAGCGTTAGGAATTCATTGGGTGTAGGATTCTAGAGTAAGGTGAGTTAGCTTAAGAAATTTGAGGAGGATTAGGTGAAGAGAGAAATCCAGGTTATGTAGAGGGATAAGGTCCCTGGGCCAGATGGTTTCGCAGTATTTTTTATTTTTTCCAGGAGTGTTGGGATCAAATTTGAGCTTAAGGAGATGTTTAGATAATCCTTTGCTAGTGGAGTGATCACAAGGGTTATGAATGCAACATTTTTTGACGATTATCTCAAAGAAAAATGGCGCTAGCGAGATTAATGATTTTGGACTGACCAGTTAACTACTAGTTTCTTCAAGATTATTCCGAAAATATTGGCTCGCAAGACCAAGGAGACCATCGGGCCTAGTATCATCATATAAGGTAGACAGATTTTAAATAGGCCTTTATTGCTAATTAGTGTGTCAAGAAAAGATTTAGGTCAGGGAAGTAGGATTAGTTTTGAAACTGGACTTGGAAATGTTTATGATAGAGTTGAATGGGACTTTTTGGATTCGTTTTTTAGTGGAATGGTTTTCGGGTTAGATGGTGCAGATTGATTAGAGGGTGTATTAGGAGTATGTTCTTTTCTTTTATTCTAAATGGAAATGTGAAAGGCCTATTTTTCGTCTTCTTGGGGATCTTCGTCAAGGTGTCCTTTCCCTCCTTTCTTTTTACACATATCGGAGATGTTCTTAGTTGTTTTCTTAGAAAGGC
Organism: Pachysandra terminalis; assembly: GCA_031762675.1. Taxonomy (NCBI): domain Eukaryota; kingdom Viridiplantae; phylum Streptophyta; class Magnoliopsida; order Buxales; family Buxaceae; genus Pachysandra; species Pachysandra terminalis. The sequence goes on along the minus strand of JAUPMG010065430.1, from coordinate 8,325 downwards.
CAGCGATTTGGGGCTCATTAAGAGTATTAGGATGGGGACCTATATGGTGCTTATCTTGCATCTATATTGTCACATCCTAAACCTGGAAATCTCAAAGTTGTCCCCAAATTTAAGTTGTAACTCACATCCCATATCTCTATGGGAGTGGAAAGCAATAATTAAAGCATAAGCGGAAGGAAATTCAGTAGTTCTAATAAATAGTTAAGTAAATACAGAATTGTTCTTTACATGAAACTGAAAGAAAACATCTACGTCTAATACATAAGCCGGATCATCTAGTTTTCTGGTTCTTTATCCCCTCTTTCCATAGCTCTCTCCTTCATACCAGTCTTCAATCCTTTCCTGAAAAATATGCATTCAACAAACATAAGCTGGAAAGCCCGGATGAGTAGCCCTTCAAAGCAAGATATTTACTCATATCCCAATGTTATGAGAAACACATAAAATAATATAATTAATGATAGTTAAAACAGTAAAATATGAGTAAAGATGAATATAAACAGCCATCAATCAATATTTCATTATCTCCCAAAACTCACTTTGGTTTGTGTATCAATGGTCAACTTAAAGAGTTTAATGCCTAATTATATATGATAATTAAATCAAGTGCATCATACACAAGATACTCATAATAATATCAACAAAGACATGATAATGCAATGGTGCTGTTAGTATTCCAATATAGTAAGTTCCCATTGGATCCAATCTCAACTATCCAAGATATCCTACAAATGTGAATTCCATCCCCCCATACAAGGCTATGGTAGTGGATTATTCTATGTGCGCAACGTAGTTTCTAGGGGTTTCGACCTAGAGGGCACAATTCCTCCACTTATTTTTGATCAAGGGAAAATATCCAAGGCATCACAAACGTGAAATCTCCTCAGAGAATCATACTTATTAGAGTAACCAATAGAGAGAACTTATGATTCAGCTATTGGGCATCACTTTGGTGAACTCTCCCTTACCTATCATCTTACCACAAGTCTTTTGAGGCATACCGACAATGGGTTCTCTCCCACCTTGGGTGCAAATAAATATAGTCCAATCATAGGACAACAATGCTCGAATAAGTCATAGTCTCTTTCATTGGTCTAAACCGATGGGGTTCACATAGGGTATTAGACAAAGCCATCTCAGCAAGGTAATCAATATGCAACTCATAATTTCAGATCCTTTAATTAATGCAATACATACACAATGATTCAAAGACATATATTCAAATCAGCAAACACATGAGGCACATTCCCATGATTCTAAGCTATATAGGCACATCATGACATAATTATATATATTTAATAAGGTTACTTACCTAAGCATAAGCATAATATAATTAGTGTAAATATATGCTAAGCATTTTTGAGTGAGGCATTCAATCTAATAATAATCTTATGAAATTCTATTAGCAAGGACACTAAGTATCTCTAAATCACTTATATGGCCACAACATCACATAAACAAGTTCACACATCAAACACAACATCTAAGCATGCATATGATAGGTAAATAAGACTATTAGATAGGTTTTGGGTTAATTCCTTAATTATCTCAAAATTTCATATTGCCAGGCTAAGTTTCAAAGGTCTAGGTCTTAGGTATGGAAGGTCAAATCTTCATAGATGCATCCCCAATGCTTGGGGACACAACTAATCATCTAGGTTTGGTGTTTTACAGGTGTCCAAAGTCTAATATCTCAAAAATGGTCATGTTGGGATTTCGGCAGGGTCAGGGGATGCCGAAAATCTTCAAAGTGTGCCAAACTTCCTCAAAACTTAAGAGAACAACAGTCAATATGAGCATTCTCAATACTTCCTTTGATGAGTTTTCCATTTGGTTACATGTTTTTGGAGTTTCTTTTGCAGCTATTACTCGCAAAATGGGTTTTGTAATCGGAAACAAGAGTGGTAGATGCGTGGACGTAGAGATACTAGAAGGAGGGGTGGTAGGAGGTAAGTTCCTTCGTGTGAAGGTTTGTCTTCCAGTCCAAAAATCCCTGTTGAGAGAAACCATTTTAAAAGATAATAGTGAGGACATTCAAGTGCTATTTAAGTATGAGAGAATGCCTCTACTATGTTTCTTCTGTGGATGTATTGCTCACTCAGAAAAATTGTCTCAAAAGATTTGAGGCAGAGAAGATGGGCATGTCAACATTGAACAAGTATGGACAATGGATGAGAGTTGTTACTAATAAACCAAAAGGTGGGGGAGGAAGCAAGGTGTCGAACAGAATAATCGAAAAAATGACTCAGAATCAAGATTTGGAGATGGCAACAATGGAGGCTGCAATGGACGAGCAGTTGTAGGAAGTGGGTCAACATCTGGACTTGGGTAATGTTAATCAACGGTCCTCAAAGGAGCTCAAAAAAGGCAAGGGTACTAGAGAAGGAATTTTGAACTGTAGCGAAGAGGGGTTTCCCAATTGCTTCGGATGAGATTTCGCTAGAATCAAGAGATCTTCTAAGCATCAATAATGGAAAGTCATTCGAAAGAATGGAAGATGTGGTTGTAACTTGTAACTAACGATTCGGAAAATCAAAATCTTTTCAACCTAGAGGATGGGTTGCAAGACCCAATGGATACGGGTATGGTTACTGATCATATCGATGGAGACGACCCAAGTCGTGAAGAATACCTGAACAAGGTACCAACTAATGAGAAAGATTATGAAGAGTCGTGCCATCTCTAAGTAATCAAGGTGGGTCTCCAACCAATCATGCAATAGTAGAGAATTCTGAACAAGAATAGAGCAAGAAGTGGAAAAGATTGGCTAGAGACAACCAGAAAATTTCAAAACCTTCAACATGTGATAAAGCTCTAGGAGTAGGAATCAAGAGACTGAAAGAAAGTGGTGGGGATGCTAAATGGAAGAGCCATTGCAACAGACTCGAGAAAGCTCGATTGGAGGACTTGGTATGTTATGACTTTGAAGTTTTATCAACAGATAATAGAGATGGGGAGATCGTACCAGAACAGTCCCACCCCCAGCAATGTTAGGCGTAAGTTGGAACTGTCAGGGGATTCGGACCCCTTGACAGTCAAAACCTTACATAGCTTATGTAAGGAATTTGTTCCCGACTTTGTTTTCTTGATGGAAAAAAAGATAAAATATAGGAAGGTGGAAAGATACAAAAGGAGATGGGGCTTCCAGAATTGTTGTGGTGTTGACTCAGAAGGGGTCGGTGGTGGTTTATGTATCACGGTGGTGAGGTGTGTTGCTGCTGCGGCAGCAGGGGAGGCGGAGAGCAGGGAAGAGAGCGGAGAAGAAAGAGAAGGAAGAAGGTGGGTGGTGGCTGCGCCGGAAACAAGGGAGCACTAGCGGGTCATGGGGTTGCCAGAAATCGTGCACGCAGCAGGTGGCTGGTGCGTTAGGAGCAGCGGGATCAGGCTGCGTTTGGTGTGTTAGGAACAACGACAAGAAAAGAGAAGGCGGCAGGGGATTGCCGGAAGAGAGAGAGAACAAAGGTTTCGTACGGTAGATGGCAGGTTGTGTGGCTTGGGTCGTCGGTGCGTGCACAGGGTGGCTAGAAAGAAGAGAGAAGGAAGAGAGGGTGGTGAGAGAGCTTGCTTGTGAGGGGTTTTCCGGGGAAGAAGCGTGAGAGGGAGGGCTCGACTCTCCCTCTATTTATTTATGAATTCCTTTTTTCTTTTGTTTTGAATTTAGTAATTTTCTCCCTTTTTGTTTTTGAATTTAGGAAACCCTAAAATTTAGAAACCCCTCCCCTTTTTTGTTTGAATTGAATTTGAAATTTAGGAGTTCCCTTGAATTTAGAAACTCCTTAGAATTTAGCAACTCCCTTTGAATTGAATTTAGAAACCTCCCATTTTTTGAGAAATTGAATTAAAAGCTTTCTTTTACCTTTTCAGGATTTGTCACATGGCAAATTCTAAAATTATTTCTTTCTTATTTATTGGAATTTGATACATGGAAAATCTTCCTCAAATATTCTCTCAATTATTTTATTTCAATTTCCTCCCTAAAGTGTTTTTTAATTTTTTTTTGTCCCATTATATTTTTCTGTCCTTGATCATTTTAAAAATAGCAAAATGGCCCTTTGACTCCCGAACTCGTAATTTCAAAAAATCACCTTCTTTTCGAAGGTGTTTCAACAAGGAATCCAAATTTGGTATTGGAAATTCGACCATCGGATTTGACTGTTTGGCCCAGTCGATTGGTTTGGTGGTATAACCGTCATTTTTCTCGATGAACTTCAAATAATCCCAAGATTAGACTCACAGGAGAGCATTTTGGCTAAGGAATTCAAATTTGTGGTTAAAAATTTGACTGTGGGTCTACCAAGGGTATTTTTGGTCATTTTACATGATTTTTGAGATTTTCAGGAAAAATTGGCAATATGATTGGCGATGGTTTAGAGATGATTGGGAGATAAGGGAAGTCAAGCTCAAGCCTCCAGGAGTTGCAAAGATTAGGAAAAGTCCCTCTCGGGCAAATTGGGGTGTCTACTAGGTGGTCTTGGGTCAGTCGACCGAGAGGAATCGGTCGGCCGATTCAACCGAGACTCTGAAACATAGAAGGTTGGCCTTGGGTTTGCCAACCGAGGGAGGAAGGTCGACCGAGGAGTCGACCAACAATGTCGGTGGACCGAGGGTGTCGACCGACAGGCTCGGTCGGATGGTCGGTCGACCGAAAATTACCGAAGTGGTCCAATTTATGTGAAAACGTCCAAATAGTATAATTAAGTGTTTTTCTTATTGAATATGATAATGGTTTGTGGAAATGACATGTTTACAATGCTATATGTGCTTATGTGGAGAATTGACTACACCGTGTTATGCTATGTGAAATGATATAGTAAACTATAATTATGATATGCAGTGGTATGAGTGTTCTAACCTGTTTAGTCTGAGGTATGATGTGTGGTCTTAGTGATCAGGCCAAAATGGTTCCAGGTTTCTCAGGAAAGGTGAGACTAGTGATATGTGAAATAGCAGTTGACTTAAGTAGTTGGTGAGATTCTGATTTCTAACGTGAGTGGAAGAGTTTTAGTTAAAATAAATAGATAGATGTAAATATCATCAAGCTTTTATCATTAGGATAGTTGGCATCTTTCAAAAGATATGATACTCAAAAAAATAATAATAAGCATATGAAATGTTTTTCTAATCAATTTTGACAATCTAAATTGTAATAATAGTATAATATGATTTTTATTAAAAACAAAAAGCCAGTTATGTAGTCTAGAATAAGAGTCCCAGTGCTGTATATATCTGTGAAAGGATAAGACTCTCATTCCTCAAAACAAAATAAAATAAATAAAGTATTTAAAAAGATAATCCTACTTTTAGAGAACATAGAGAACATTTTAAAGAGACAAATTGCAAGATTTTGTTTTGGTTGTAGTAATTAAAACTTCTAATTTGCTGTGGTTGTAGTATTCAAAACAAAATGTGAATTCCGCACCACTTATCCCAAAAATAGAGTAAAATATAATATAAAAAATATATTACAATCTTTATTAATTATAATATTATTTTTTAAAATTTTTAAAAAAGTATTCACATTTTTAAAATGACAATAAAAAATAAAATAAAATAAAAATTCTATGTTCTCAGTCATCACACAATTTTTGCTTTCGGTCTAGGAGCTATGCTTCAAAACATCATGCTGTGCAGGTCTTCTCTTTAATACGTCGGACTTTCAAAATCAAAGTAAGCCCCAATTTCAACACTTCTTGTAGCAAAAATCAGTAAAAGTGAAAGCAGAGGAAAATCCAACTTCGAATTTAATCCAAAAGCGACTAAAAATGGAGACAATAAATCCCAAAGAATCATGGGGAAAATTAAGGAACATAACTAACAATATGAGATTGCAGAAAAATACTTCACCTTTAGGGCCCGGCGTTGGTGGTGATCCGTAGTAATCTAAGGTCAATGATCTCTCTTTCTCTTCTTCTTACAATAGAAACAAACAAACAACGTACCCAACACAAGAAACACAGTGACTCCACCAATCAAGATTCTGACGACTCTCCGGTGGTTAAACTTGAAGCCGGAGGGCTCTCTCGAGTTCCAAGACTAAGCTGAGGCAATGGAATCGAAGAACCGGGAGGATCTGGGTTTTAGTGAAAATAGATGTTTTAATATAATAGATATTTTAGTGAAAATAGGGGTATTTTAGTCGTAGGTAATAAAAAAAAAAGAAGGAAAAAAAAAGAATAATGTACTGAAATATTCTTAAAAGTAGTATTTGCTTTTAATAGTAGTATAGATTTTATGATGATAAATCAGATTAAGCATAAGATGTGAACCATTGATATTACATTTTTTTTGTTTTTTAGATTTCGCATAGTTACTCGATCTTAGTCATCAATCAATGATGCTGAATGTTTTTATGGATTTACATAAGTTTAAGTTTGGTATTTCAATAAGTATTTAATAGTTTTAAATTTATTATAGAAATTTATTAATAAATTTAGCCTTTGATTTGGATCATTCTACATGTAAGAATTTAGGATTTTTACTGCTGATCAACTACTCTACTCCCTCTTTAATTGCTTATATTGTGGTCCAGTGCACATGCTACCCCAACTGTTCATATAATGAAGACTACGATTATGATCTTTCCTGGCCATCCCCATTTCCAGAACCAGCCTATTTGATAATATCTCGTTGCCATAATCACATCCATAACTAGGTTGACAAAAGGATGGTTCCTCATGGCCATAACTATGATCATATGATGATGAAGAGCTCTCTCGATTATCACTAAAGGAAGATCTCCTAGAGCTCAGATATGGCCTACCTCCAAATATGCTTGAAAGGCCAAAATTAATCAGATTCACACCCTGGGTAATTGCATCCTATCTATGCGGCGATTGGATGTCATCATATCTTCGTTGTTGATTTCCTCAATTGTGTTGGTCTGGTTGGCATGATACCGTCTTCAAATAGGAGACTGACTTAAAGGGTCCCGTGATATTTATCTTGAGTGGCATAAGGCATGATCAAAATGCTGTTCCTTTGTAAGGGCAATACCACCACTACCTCCATGTTCCTCTCACCTTGCCATAACCGACATGTGACGGACCATCATTATCATTTTCATCCCTATCAGCAACTCCATCATCGTCATCCTCCTCATTATTACCGTAATGAGGAGCAACAGTATCCTCATCACTATCATCATGCCTCTTCGCTGGTCTCCTTATTCTTCAAATTCCTTGTCCTCATTTAAACTGGTAGTGCTCTCTCATCTCACTCTTTTCCTTGCCTCGTGCTGAGGCTCAGCTATGCCTTTGTAGACCTTGCCGGCAGATCATAAAGCGGTCATCATTCTTTGTTTATCAAAGTCCATTTGGAGATGGTAGCACCATCAGAGATGAGGTCTTAGATTTAGTGAATGGAATAAGGGAGGCACGGGCTCAAGGTTGGTTTTGTTAGAGATGGAAGAAGACTCAACTGCATTAGTTTCTTTGCTTGTTTCTTATGTTAGTGGTCTTGAAGGCTTGTTTATTTGGTTTCTTTGGCTATTGAGATGAACATCTCGTTATCTCACAAGCAAAGATCTGAAAACAACCTAGTGGATAGGTTGGCCAAGGAGAATGTTATGAGGGAATCTTATTTTATGAGTATCCTGTTAGTGGAGATACTAGTTGGAGGCATGGTTCAAAATATTGTATCGAGGTGGAGTATCGGTCATTCAAAAAGTGAAAACATATTGACATACATGTTGGTTTTGCTATGAAACATCATAAAATTCATGGAAAAGTTGGAAACTCTTGGAAGCTCTTAGATACTTAAACAAGGCATTTAGATGCAAAGATAAGCTTTAAAAATGATGAATATTTTATATAAATTTCATACCATGCACCCACTAAAGTAGTATATAATAATGTGGAAAGAAACAAACCAGTATGCATGCGGGCATATGGAAACTTTACTAATTTTTGTTTTAAAGTACGGATAAGTTATAAAACTGATGAATATAGAGTTAGAAAATACTAATATAAGCACCCATATCATATAAACCACAATAATTAAGATATCCGACATATGGTTTTAACTCTCCATATTGGCCTAGTTAATGCAAATTTAGTCTAGTTAGATAATTTCAATCATTGATTTACAGTTTCAGACTTTTATATGGATTTTATGATGATAAATCAGATTAAGCATAAGATTTGAACCATTGATCATTAATCTTAACCATTGATATTACATTTTTTTTTTTCTGTAGATTTCGCATAGTTACTCAATCTTATCCATCAATCAGTGTGTAACGACCCGAACTGGAAATTCCCGATTACGTAGGTTTTCCAGTCCAAGTGTAACCTTCACCCCGTATTTCTACGAGAGTGGCTACCCAAA
>JAUPMG010065419.1:0-13369 GCA_031762675.1 Pachysandra terminalis | reverse complement strand
TACTAATTATTTAGTAATTATACATAAAGAATAAGGGTAATAATGGTAACAAAATGGTATTTAAAAATTCAATCTTTCTATTTAAATATAAAGTTAAAGTAAAGGACCAAAAAACCATAAAAAATAATTAATTAAATAGTAGTTAGACAATCTTTTTTTTTTTTGGAACTAGTACTTATATTAATGTAATAAAAGTATATATACTTATACATTATAAGTATAACTTATTGTTGGATTTATGTGATGGGTTGACCTAGTTGGCTCGACCCATTTGGGCCTACCCGGGTCCCCACTTAATGGGGCGTCCATGCTTGGTTATAAGTGTGGGTGACTCTCTCCTATTAGTTAGGAGATAGAGCCCAAGATAGAGTTGAGTTGAGTTTCATATTTACGAGACTCCTCTTCCCTCCCAAAATCAATCCACATTTTGACCAACCCTAGAGAATTGTCACATCCTAAACCTGAAAATCTCATAGGAGTCCCCAAATTTAAGATATAACTCTTACCCCATATCCCTATGGGAGTGGATAAGCAATACCTTACCAAACCATTGAATTAAGTAAGAAAATTATAAAGTAATATTCTGGAAAATAATGTTATTAAGAATAATATCCAAATCAAAACAATCTTCAATCAGAAAACAGTGGAAATAAAATATAACCTCAAGTCTCTTGCTTCAATTAAAACCCTATTAAACTACTTAAATCCGGTCATAATGATAATAAGTCTTTAAAAACATAAATCCAACTAATCCTATTACAAATTCAATTGAAATCAGCAAACAATAATCTAAATATAACTAAGGTCTTCATTCGTCTTCTTGTCGTCCATCTTGATCATCATAGTCCTGATATTCATCATCTATAGGTCCTGAAATATGTTGCTTAGAAAGTGTAAGCTACACTTAGCTTAGTAAATAAACAGATATAAATAATATTTTGGATTAAAGTAGGGTCAATGCCACTCTCCAATGGTATCCATAGACAAAACAGAATAGTTAGAATATACAATTAATGGCATAAGCAATATGATATAATGAGATGTGTACTGCAAAGTGTTGGTTCAATTATTAATGAACGAATGCGTGCTCATGTAACAATAATTATAATCATCACATGTGATTCATGCACAATAATATGATATGCAAGTATGCATGTTGTTTGGCATTCGATTAGTGTATGTCCACACCCGATCAAACCCTAGTCAATACGAATCTAAACACATCCACTACCAATTTGGAAAGCCTTGTGTGCCAGGCCAGCCTACCAGCATTCCTGTAGCATGCCAGCATTCCCACAGCATGACAGTATCTGTAGTCTGCCAGCCAACTCTTAGGCCCGCTCACAAGGACATGCCTGCCCACACAAGGATATGCCACGCCCGGACACTGAACCCCTTAATCTCCCTCATCCTCGTAAGACAAGAATCAAATTTGGAGAGCATGTAATATAATCAAACAATTGAGTATAATCCGAATACTTACCTCGAACTTGAATTGGTGTTGGGATGAACACCTTGATCTTCTTCTTCTTCTTCGAACTTCTGCAATTTTGATCCTTGCTTGCTCCAGAAACCCTTATCTCATTTCTCTCCTCACTTTAAAACTATGATCCACACCTACTAGTGTTTATATAGATTTCCTACAGTTTTTCGGTTAGTCTAGGAGTTGTTCTTAGTCTAGAATTATGTGTTAATTTCCAACCCTTAGATTAAAGTGTCATAGTTCTAGATAAACTAATCATTGACCTTATCCTAACTTAATCCTATTTAGATTTAAATTATCTTCCTTTTCAATTCTAACCATTAATTTAGTTGAATTGTTCCTACTAAATCCTAACCATTGATCTTAAGTATCCCAGTCTTAATTGGAATTTAAGTTAACCTTATCTAATCTTAATCCTTATTAATTTAGGATTGGTTCTAATTCTCTAATTAATCCCAGCCATTAAAATATATTAGTTTAATTATAGCCTTTAGATCTAGATTCCTAGTTATAGTTAAACTGGTCTTTAATTATCTATTTAAAATAGAATCCTAATTAAGTTATAACTATTATTAATACTATTGAATCTAATCCATTGATTTAGATTAAAAGTTCTTACAAGATCCTAGCCACACATTATAACTTAAATAGTTTTGATTGTGTGTGAAGTACTTTAGTTTCCTTCCGTGCAACCCACCACAATCAATCAAAGTCAAACCTGTAGCTAACTTAAATTTTAAACTAACCCTTATATTTATATTAATTATATATTAACCTTATTATTTTAGTTTGGGTTATTACAAGAATCTCTCCTCTTATCTTCTCTTCTTCCTTTTTGAGATCCAGTTTTACTATTGAGATTCCAATACAGAGAGAAGAAATACTTATAATTCCAATATAGAGAGAAGAAATACTGGAATTATATAAGTATTTCTTCTCTCTATATTGGAATCTCGATATATACTTATACATTATAAGTATAACTTATCGTTAAACGTTTTAATATTCTCATTGTGCGTCATGGTGAGCTTCATGTGCTCTCACGAGTCAGGTAGGGATCTCAGAACAGCAAGAACTTGATGCATTTAATCATCACCAATACAATAAAATTTTAATACTACTTTTAATCCATAATACGTAAAACCCATCTAGGAAATTAAACAATTTCAACTAGGATTATATTCACATTTAAATCTCAAATTTATTATGCAAATAAACTTAATTAAATCATGTCAAAATACTCTAACATATCATATAAAATGGTACACCTCTAATCAAAAATCAAAATAATTTATTTAAAATTAATTCTAAATTTTCTGGGTTTGTCGATCGACCGGAAATTCCTGTTCGGTCTGTAGACACCCCAATTTGCACTGATGTGCAGTTTCTCCCTGTTTTGCAGCTCTTTGAAGGCTTCGCTTGAGAATCAGCAACTCCAAATCATCACCTGAATTCAATCTCTGTCATGTTCCAATTTCTTGAAAATCTTAGAAATTCATGAAAATAACCAAAATACCCCCGATGTCCCCACCTACTCATTCCTCGTCTGAAATCCGTTTTTTACTTGAAATTTGAATTCTTGATGAAAAATGCTTTCAAATGAATACCATATAGCCAAGATTTGGGATTATTGAGAAAATTGACCATTTTAACCCTGATACCCCTTTTGGTTAAAACTGGCAATTTTTGAAAACCAAAAGAAAATTTCGATTTCGAATTTGATTTCTATGCCCGAAAATCTTCAAAACATCTTTTAAATTTGAAGAATTTAGAGTTCGGGAGGTCATTGTGTCATTTTGGTAATTTTACTAAGTCATTTTTGTCACATGGAAATTCGGATGATGTGGCGTGTCAGTTAAAGCTTTTTGCGCGTGTGGCGAAGAATCTCACCACGCGTTTCGCCACGCGTGCTCATAAATATCTCCTAACCACTTGAAAGCGACCCTAACTTTTTTCTCTCAAAACCATCCCTAAGCTTTTGGTATTTAAATTTTGGTCCATTTTATCCCGTGTTACTCTAAAATAAAATCCTTTATTTCATTTCCCCCTACCTGGCTATAAAAGCCAAGGACGAACCTCTCTCGAGGGCCCTGGAATTTTCTCTTATTTTGCGATGAGAAAAGAAACCCTAAGCCCTTTAAAACCCTAATCCATATAGTTCAATATCTCTCCAACGCCGCCATCCGACAGCAATACCATTTTCCGGCGAAGTTTCAACCGTACCATTCCTGGGAGCACTCCATCAATTCTAATCCCAATCCACTTCGACAGTGCGGCGGCATCATCAGACGGTGCTGCAACTTCCGACGACCAAATCGAGCACCATGATTCGAGTGAGGTCTACAGCTGCCCCTCTTTGTCGGAGTCGCAAGCGACGAACGACAAAGAAAAGACATAACCCCAATTTGCACAGTTCAATGAAATCGTGCTTTATGCCAAAATTATTCTTCATATTTTGAACTTCCAATATTTTAGTGTTTCCAAAAGAGATTCTATCAGGGGAATGTGTCTATTCCTGAAAGGATAAATGCTTGTCTTTCAAGAGGCGACTTTGCTACATCTCATGAGACAAAGGTATAAACCTCTTTGAGCTGTGTGTAGTTCAAAAGTGAGAAGATTTCAAGTTTCTTTCATTGATCATTCATTCATTTTTTTTTTTTGGAAGTTCAATTTATTAAAAGTATGTTTGAATAAAAGCAACATTCAGTTTATGAACTCGGAGATTACTGAAGACTATGACTTCTCAGTGTTAAGCATAGTCATCGTTGAGCTGCTTCAAAGGGTCGGACAGGTCCTAACCTCAATGATTAGTGTCGCAAAACTGTCTACAATCATGTCCACTTGTGAGACGATATCCAAAAGAGACATAATTGATTTTGACTAGATCGACTATTACAATACAATCTCTTGTCTTCTTGATTCAATTATCTCTTCTGCTTGATTGGCTTTTGCTCTTCTTGGAAGGTCCTGCTTCCTTGTTATCTTTGAGTGAACTTCATTGGGGGACGAACAACAAGCTTCTACTTAATGTACTCCACTGGAATGGTGATTTGCTCTTTTGTGCTTCATCAAGAGTTGCAACTTCGGGCATGTTTTATTTTTCTCGTCTCTTGTGAATTTTGGTTCTTCCTTGGATTTCGTGGATTATTGGCTTTGCTCTTTTATCGCTTGATGTTGCAATGTTTTTTCGAGAGGCTTTGGCTTTGAATGATTCATCTTCATCTCTAATTCTTTTTCTTTTCTTGTACCCTTTTTTCTTCAATTCCCCTGTGATATCTAAGGCTGATAGGAAAAACAAAGTAAAAATGCAAAAATAGGGTTTTGTTTTTGAAGATTTGTAAATTGAACACTTTTTTTTTTTTTTGAAAATCCAAGATTTGTCATCCTTGGCCTCAACATTTTCTCAATTTTAAGATGATCATAATAACCAAATTAAACCTTTTTAAGTGAATAACAAAGATATGATTGAACAACATTAGAGAGTTGTAACCAAAATCTTAATAATCTGAATTCATCACCGGTGATTATCAGAGACAATGTCATTTTTTAGACTCTTGAGAGAATGAAAGAGATGTTCAGCTCGGCCTGATCAAATCTGCTATAATAATACCAGACCAAGCTGTTCAAATATGTCAAACAAGAAAACAAAAGCCCCAGTGTAGATAAAATGCTTTCACTTCATTGGATGATCTGTAAAGAACGTTATGCTCTGCTGAAAGTAGCAAGATGATTCCAAACTGATGCTAGGGGTTATCTTCCTCAACTGACTTGAATTTTTTTTTAATTCTTTTCTTTTTCTCTTGTTTTCTTTGCCATTTTTGCCTCTAGCGTCTGTTAAGGTTTTCACTAAAAGTCAGCTTTCACATTCTTTTTGTGCAATGACGCCTTTACAGGTTTTCATTGTGCATATTGTTTCTTTTTTCTCAATTATCAAGCATTTTATTTCCGTCATCACCAATCAAAATAAAGTTAAATTGTCTTACAATTAAAGATTATCTTAATCAAAAGAGGACGAAACGAAGGCTGGGTTAGGTTTATGAAAGAAAGATAAAAGGCTCAAAGACAATCTTTTTTATGGAATAGGTGAACTGGGATTGCACATCTCAAGTACATTTCTCTCTTCTTCTTTGAATTTTCCCAAATATGAAGCTTTATGCCGCAAGTATATTTCTTTTTTATTGATTTCCTTCAGATATGAAACTTCCTGCCCCAGTTTTGAACATTTATCAATTTCCCTTCCACAAAATTTTGGACCTTTTTTTTTGAAACCCAACATTTATTGCCCCAGTTTATGAATCTTCAAAGTTGGTCCCCAGAATTTCCCTCGATCATAACTCTTTGCCCCAGTGTGGGGTATTTCTTGACTCTACTTCTTTGCCCCAGTGTGGGGTGGCCAATCCCAGTTTGGGTCACAGAAAAGAAAATATAAGGCTCAAAAGGGTTAACTAGGGATTTTACAATGTAAGGATTAAATGAAAAATGACTTCTGATCATTTCAAGATAAAACTTAATTTTAGGCAAAATAATTTTCTTTTCACTCTGATTAGTAAAGAAAAATCTCTCGATGCACCTGTGCTGAAAAGAAAATTCTTCACAATATATGGTCTTCTATGATCGGCTTGAATTTTCTGTGAAAATCTTCTTGATGTGACGATATTCTCTTCCTGGAAAGTTCAACACCTTGCTTTCTTGTCATATGCTCTAACCATACACTCGTAAGGAATTGTCCATAAAATATGGAAATCCATTGTTCTTCTTTGATTGGTTCCAATTAGTTCTAAAATGAACTCTTTCATCTCCTAATACTCTAATGATGTCGTCAGTCAGATTAAGTAGAATTAACAACTGAATCTTCTTTAAATCGAATCTCAATCTCATGAACTTGAATATCTTGCTTGATCTTTTTACCATTCAGATTCTCAACACTTGCTTCTTTCTCAACTGGCTTCACTTTAGGCGAAGCTGACAATCTATGAACAACAGGGTCTATATCTATCCTTAACAAATCTTGACACATCCAAGCAAAAACATATACATAATCATTCACTCTTTTGTCTAAGGAATAACAAGACTCCAATTTTCACATGTTTTGGATCCTTCCCTGTCCCCAAATTTATGGTCACGGTCTCTTCAATGTTGGGTAGCACACCCTTTTTACTCCATTTCAAAAGTTTCATTTGGCTATTAAAATCAAACTAATATGAAGAAGAATTCAAAAGGCTTTTGATGATAAATCTTTTTAATGCTCTTTTTGATTGATTTTGTTTTTCTTTTTTCTTTTTGAACCTTCTTAAAATACTTTTCCCAAGGTCGAAGGTTCATTGAAATGCTGAACCTTGAGAAAAGTGGATACAATTAACAGCATAATCCTCTGAACAGTGTGGAGATGATATGATCTCTTCGAGATTGTATTCAAACATGAAAGATCCTCTGATAGATAAAAAGTGACAATGTACCCTGAATCCTATAACTACAAAAACACTTCAGAGTATCTCTGAAATAATGATGATGATGATGTGAAATGATGTACACTAGAAGTGATGCCAAATGAATGTTGATGCAATGATAATGTGTGATGAAAAGAAATCATACTTCTATTTAATGATGTAATGGTGCAATACAAATGGGTGATCGACACTCTCAGCTAAATCTCAGGAGAACACGCTCGAATGCAATGCGTGAAATGATATAGTGGATGCGCAAGTAGCCCTCCTGGCTAAATCTTAAGAAAGCATACTCGGGGAAGAATAAAGCGAATGGTTTTCCCGGCTAAATCTCAAGAAAATACATTCGAAAGCGAGCAGCTTTCCCGGCTATATCTCAGGAAAGCATATCCGAGGAAGAAGAAAGCGAATGGTTTTCTCGACTAAATCTCAGAAAACACATCCGGAAACAAACAGCTTTCCCGGCTAAATCTCAGGAAAGCATACCCGAGGAAGGAGAAAGCGAATGGCTTTCCAAATTAAATCTCAGAAAAACACATCCAGAGGCGAGAAACTTTCCCGGCTAAATCTCAGGAAAACATACCCGAGGGAGAAGAAAGCGAATGGTTTTCCCGACTAAATCTTAGGAAAACACATTCAGAAGCGAGCAGCTTTCTCGGCTAAATCTCAGAAAAGCATACCAGGGAAGAAGAAAGCGAATGGTTTTCCCGGCTAAATCTCAGGAAAACACATCCGGAAGTGAGTAACTTTCCCGACTAAATCTCAAGAAAACATACTCGGAGGAGAAGAAAGTGAGTGGTCTTTCAAGCCAAATCTCAGGAAAACACACCCTGAAGATGTAAAAGATGTGATGTATGCTAATGTGTGAATGAGAGTGATTTGATGTGAGTTATCCTCCCAGCCATATCTCAGGAGAATAAACCTAAATGATGAAATGATATAATAATGTGAGCGAATGAGCCATCTCGGCCAAATCTCAAGAGAACGTACTGATCAGTGCACAACACTGGCACCTTTAAGCGTATTATTCATGATTATTAGTCATTGAGTAGTGTTTAAATGAATTAATTAATGCATATTTTATAATTGTGCAGGTTTGGAGTATTAGAGAAAAATTGGATTAAAGACGGGTCAGATCAAGTTTAAATAGAACAAAATCAGAAAAGCCAATCAAAGCCCAAAGCCCACCAACCATCCTGGGTCAACTCAACTCATCATGAAGCGGGCCTGACTCGTTTTGGAAAGAACAAGTTGGCTGAAGGAGCAAGAACAAGTTAGCTGAAGGAGCAATGACCGAATTAACAAGTAACGTGAATTGGTTGGAAGCTGAATCAGGAAGGAAGGAAGAACTGAATTAGCAAGGGGAGAAGAAGATCAAATTGGAAAGAATTGCTGGAACCGGAATTAGGAAGTTCGTTTGTTTTGGACAATTCATGTGTTTTGGAAAGAGCCGTGCATTTCTGGAATTGAAAAGAGAAGAAGAGCCGTGTGTTGTTGAAATTAGTAAGAGTAGATCAAGAGCTCTATAAAAAGGGTGTTCGTGCATTCAACAAAGAGAGGAAGTCCTGAAACGAAAAAGAGCTTTGGTCAGAACGTGAAAAGGAAGATTGAGGAAGAAGGAAAGTGATGTCTTCAAGCATGAAGACCTTCATCAGCACTTTGGCTCCTTCGACATCCTTGAGCGGCTAAACTCCATTCTAGGGTTTCAATGAAACCTTAGCTAAGTAACCTTGGGTTTTATCATTTTAATTTAGAGTTGTTTGATTTGTTTTGTATTGATTGCATTATCTAGAGAATTGTTTATTAACAATTGGTTCTATGGTTTTAATTAATTCCTTTGAGAATTTATTTATTTTATTGAAGTATATTTCTTAGAAATTAATATTCAAACACCTTCAATTCTTGTAGTCTTGTTGGTGATGATTATGCAATGGTATTTATTGGAATGTGAGATTGATTTTTAGATAATCCATGCCTAGAAAAGACAAGTTGTTTTACAACCCTAGTTTAGTATATACAACTTGTGTCAATTGAAGATGGGTTATGCCGGGAATTAATCTCTATTATCATTCTTGTGATTGGTGAGACTTGTAGTCAAAACCCAATTAGAATACAAACTTATCAGACTCTCTAGGTTAATTTGATTGCCCATAGTTAGGAAGTTAGTGGTGGATTTGAATCCCTGACTTTCCCTATCCAAACACTTTCTCACTTTTATTTAGTTTTCTTTATTTAGTTAATCCTTAGTTTTAAATAATCAACCAATCTTATCTTGAAATAATTAGAAGTTAAGTAGTTTAATTAAGCTAACTATCTCAATCCCTTGGGTATGATACCCTTGTACTTGCCGAGCTACAATCGAACTCGTGCATTTGCGAGATGTTCTCATTTTGAAACATCACGTACTCAAATGCAATGGATAACCCTCCTGGCCAAATCTCAATAGAATAGACCCGAATGATGAAATGATATGATAATGTCAGTGAATGAGCCCTCCTGGCCAAATCTTAAGAGAACACACTCACATGCGATGGGTAACTCTCCCGGCAAAATCTCAGTAGAATAGACCCGAATGATGAAATGAGATGATAATCGTGAGCGAGTGAGCCCTCCCCGCTAAATCTCAGGAAAACACACTCAATCACATGCGATGGGTAACCCTCCCGGCAAAATCTTAGGAGAATAGACCCGAATGATGAAATGAGATGATAATCGTGAGCGAGTGAGCCCTCCCGGCTAAATCTCAGGAAAACACACTCAACCGTAATGAGTAACCCTCCCAGCACAATCTCAGGAGAATAAACCTAAATGATGAAATGAGATGATAATCGTGAGCGAATGAGCCCTCCCAGCCAAATCTCAGTAGATAACACACTCACATGCGATGGGTAACCCTCCCGGCAAAATCTCAGGAGAATAGACCCGAATGATGAAATGAGATGATAATCTAAGCGAGTGAGCCCTCCCGACCAAATCTCAGGAGAACACACTCACATGCGAACGGTAATCCTCTCTACAAAATCTCAGAAGAATAGACCCGAATGATGAAATGAGATGATATTCGTGAGCGAGTGAGCCCTCCAGGCTAAATCTCAAGAGAACATAATCAAGTGTAATGGGTAACCCTCCCGGCACAATCTCAGGAAAATAGACCCAAACGATGAGATGATGTGATAATGTGAGCGAGTGAGCCCTCCCGGCTAAAACTGAGGAGAACACACTCAAGTGTATAATGTAATGATGATGCAAACGAGTGAACGGCCTTCCAGACTAAATCTCAGGAGAGCACACTCAAATGCATTGCAATGTGATGATATGAAATGATTACTTCAGAGTGAAATGAATGTTGTGACAAACAAAATGTATGAATATGCATGTATCCTAGTGACATGAAAAACTTGATGATCCTGAAGATACTCTAAAAGTTTTTTTTCCGACTTTTTGAAGTAACTGTTTTTTTTAATTTTCTCCCTTTTTTTTTCAAATGATTGATTGATTTATTATTATTATTATTATTATTATTATTATTATTATTATTATTATTATTATTTGGTTTTTGAAATAATCATTCTTTACTTTTCTTTTTCTTTTTCTTTTGATTTTTTTCCCTTTTTTTGAGACAATTGATTTTGATTAATTTTCACTTCTTTCTTCTTCTTCTTTTTATGATTATCATTATTTTTTCTTTTCCTTTTTTTTTGAATGATTCATTTTTTGAATTAATTAAGTTTTATTGATCCTTTTCTTTTCTTTTCTCTTTTTTTTTTTTGTTTTGATTTTTTGAAATGATTTAGTTTTATTGATTTTTTTCCTTTTCTTTCTTTCATTTTTTTTTTGAAATGATAATTTTGAATGATTTTCTCTTTTTATTTTTTTTTTCTTTTGATATTTGTTTTTTCTCTTTTCTTTTTGATTTTTTTTCTATTTTCTTTTTATTTTTTTAAGGATGTATGCATGCTCTAATGTTATTCATGAGATGATATGAACATGATGCAAAGTGGATGTATGTATCCATCTATGTGATGAAGACCCAACATGTATCCATGGGTCTTAATGTGATTAGCATTAGACAATGGACCCTAAGGATAAGGCCTTAAACCGTATGAGCCCTTCTTGGCATACCACATGGGTTTTGGGCCTTGGACCTTCATTTATAAATGGGCAAGACCCAATAAAGATGCATGATTCCCTAAAGGATATACCCATGTGGGTATGACCCTAGACCTAACATGGACTGAACTTCTTCTTGGATCTTTTGGGTCCATTAGACCCACGAAATGAATTCTTACAATGCAATTGGGTGGGCACCCATCCTAATGCACATGAGTCTGACCCATGGATGTGGACTCAATGTATGATGCGGATCTCAGGTCATGGACCCTTAATCACTAGGTGGGCTTTCCTAATGGGCCCAAATGATGGATCCAAACTAAAGACAACTCCAAGATGGGCTTGGACCATGGGCCTAGCCAAGGTTGACTCAAAGATGCATGGAGAGGATCTTGGGTCACGAACTCAAGACCATTAGGTAGGTTTGCCTAATGGGCCCAATGAAGGGCCCGATCTAGGGATAACTCCAAGATGGGCTTAGGCCATAGGTCTACCCAAAATGGCCTCAAAGATGCATGATATGATACGGCTTGAAGTGTCCTAACCATCAATTCATCTCAAATGTGGTTCAATAGATGGCTTAAAGGTTCCCCAGCCTCCTCCCATTGGTGGATTGGTGGCTAAGGTGGATGCTATTGGCCCCGATTCCCCCGATAACGACAAAGGTGCGTGGACCTAAACACATCCGTGTTTAATTCATCGAGTTGATTGAGTGGCTAATGCAAATGGGCTATGAATGAGTGTATGAATCAAGCCAATTTAAATAAACCACAATGCAATCAAACCATACACTTCAATAATCAACCCCCTCCATCAAACCATTCAATTTAACCCCACATTCATCAAAGAGAATTGAACCATATGCAATAAACTACATTATCAAGAAATCAAATTGAACCAGAACAAGTCAAACCAATCAAGCATGAATCACATCAAGTCATGTTATGTCAAATTGAACCACAAAATCATGCTAATGTCAATTGAACCAAAAAGAAAAAAAAAACAGCACACATCAAACCAATATAGAATAAAAGAACCTAAAAATCCTAAACAAAAATTCCTAAATCGCCCAAATAAAATTGAACCGCGGCTCAAACCTGCAAGTCTCCAATGAAGTCGCCAGCTATGATCACCCCCGGGTCGGGTGGACCCTAGATTGATTGGGTTATGAAGTCGCCACAATCCATGGGTCAGGACGTGGATGGTCACCCGGGTTTTTATTGATTTTTTATAAAATATACCAAAATGTGAATTTTAGGGTGGTCTAACCAGAAATTAAGGTAATGGGGTTTATTCGAGAGATGGGAAGGTGTTAGGTACCCATCTACTCCCGATTCAACCGGTTACCTAGTTCAAAATTATTTAGCCAATTATTCTAGAATCTAAGAAATAAACTAAATTACTAAAATCCAAGAATATTCCTAAAAACTAAAATAGTTCCTTGAAAATATTTAAACTCTCTAAAAATCTGAAATGCTAAAACGACCTAAGATTCTAACCCAAAAAATATAAAAATTCTAACAGGACATAGAATGCCCTAATCTAGTCAAAAACCCTAAAAGAACCTATTATGCTAAAAACCCTAAGATTTTAATCTAAAATATGTAAAAAAGAAGAAAATATATAAGACATAACAAATCTCTAAAATGCCTAAAACCATGAAACTAAAATAACATGAAATAAACTGAATAAAAAATGTTAAAATGACATCCTAGAACACTAAAAATTCTTATTAAGCCAAAATAAAAATCTAAACCTTTAATCCTAAACAGGGATCCTAACTAATATTTATCACTATATAAAATTTAATTAATCAAGAAAACCTAACTATGCTAATCTAAATAAAGCCAAGAGAAATCTCTCTATGTAAAAAAAAAAAAAAAACAATATAAAAGAAACTTTCTGCTAAAACAAGAAATCTGGAAATTGGAACATTGGGGTTAAAAATGCTCTTAAAGTCATAATCCATGCATCAATATAGGATTCATCCAAAACGAAAATCAAATTGGGTTTAAGCAGACCAGGCTTAATAAATCTGAACAGAATATACATCACCAGAAACCAAAACCGAGCATTCAACCATACCACATTTGAATGTAAAACATCTTATTTCATGAAGGGTCTAATCATTTGAATCAGAACAACCCATAGCAACCCAGCAAAACAAAAATAAATCAAATGAAAATGGTTAATGAGATTACACCTGTTGGAGGATATGAGTTTCCCTTCTGAATGCTATATCAAGTTGGTTCCCGGGAAAGATTGGGGAATCACAATGGATTGCTTAAGTCCCAGACTCCTAGACAGAACTTCCCTCAATAAGAACACTCCT
>JAUPMG010065408.1:11690-27318 GCA_031762675.1 Pachysandra terminalis | reverse complement strand
CGGTTTAGAAGAGTGTACACAAATGTCGGGTTTCGGTTCGGTTTGGTTCGATTTAAAATATTATATACAAAGGTCGGATTTCGGTTCGGTTCGGTTCGATTTAATTGGAATATAGAACCAAAACAGAACCGAATAGATTCGGTTCTGTATTTCTAGAACCAAAACCGAACCGAAATTGAATAAACCTAATCCAAACCAAACCGAAGTAGGTTTGAATCGGTTCGGTTTCTGTTTTAACCGAACCGAGTTGCACCCCTAGAATATCCTTTCAAATGTTTCTCTCAAAAGCAACGGAAAGGAAAAGGAGCGTATCTATTGATATCTAATTTGAGTTGATTTTTTGTTTCAAAAATCTCATAGAAGAACCTATACTTTGAATGGTTTGGATCCATAATTCAGCCACACCATGTATCAGATTCAGCAGGCCTGTCAACAGATCGGATTTAGACCGAATTACAACATATCCAAATCCGATCCAATAGTGAAATCTGATCCAAGATCCGACAGATTATGAAATGGATGATTGGAATTCGATTGGGATTCGAATATCCAAATCCGATCCGATAACCGTAGTGTCTTTTTTATCTTTAGGTTTTTAAATATTTAAATAATTAATTATTATTATATTTAAAAATAGTTTGGAAATAATAACAAATGTCTAATGATATTTTTTAAGGGCTTTAGATTATATATATAATCGGATCGGATCCTTATTGGATTGAATCCTGAATCCCTATACATCCGAGTTCGATCCGATTAAATTTCAGATTAGATCGGATCATTTTTACTCGGATATTGGATTTTAACTATACCGAATCTGGGATCATGATCCAATCTGTTGACAGGCCTAGATTCAGGGTTATAAAAAAATGTTTTTATCTTGGGTAAGTTTGTAAATAATCATATTTTATGAGAGATTTTGTAATAAATGGAATAGTTATAAATGATTTTTTTTTCTAATATTTAATTAAATTTATGGCTCATAAAACGTGGGCTTCAATATATTGCATGTGGATCAGGACGTCGACAAAAGCCCATTTCGAATACAGCGAGGGCGTCATACGCACCCCGCGTATTATGAATAAATAGCTGGATACAGCAAATTCCCGCCATTTTGGTTTCGCCTCGTTTCTACTTTAATATTTGATTCAAGTTATTGTTATGTTCTCAATAAGTTAGAGATCTGTTGGTTCCAAACTATTTCTTAAATGACCTAATATTTTCTTTCTTTTATCTGAGTTACTATCTTCTGAAATCAAGCTTTCTGATTGAGATCTCTGCGAGATTTGAGTCTCTTGTAAGCTTGATGGTGGTTGATGTTGTTCTTGTTGTTGCTTCTTTCGTTTATTATATTTAATTTGATGATCGATTTGCAGTTATTTTATTCATCGTTGATTCTTTATTTTTTCATTTCTTTTGAATTTATAATTCGAATTTCCATTGTTGAAGCAGATGCGTAAGCATGGGAGATTTGAGAAGATGGACTGTGACTTACACAAAGCACATCAAACAGAAGAGGAAAGTCTATCAAGACGGTTTGATAGAGTTTCACAGCTCGATCAACAAGGTCATACAGCTTAGCTCTCTCTCTACTTTTTTTTTTCTGAATTTTATTTTACTCTGATAAGTTTGCTATGAGTTTTGTTGACGACCTCTCAATCTTCAAGTTGAGAATAATTTCTAGTGATTCGGCCAATACAGATGCACGTAAACTTGTTCTATTCTTTTATTTGCGTTTCTTCTTATGATTCGAGTCTATGTACAGATCATGCTTTATGATGAGTGTGAGAAACTCTTAGATAGTAGGGTCTTGAAGAAGGATGAAGTGGTTGGATCTGGTGAAACACTGGCATTTGATGCTTACCTTGTTGATATCGGTGATCTCGGAGATATTAAGCCTGTTACGAATTTGAAAATGGAAGTAAAAGATAAGAAACCAATTGAAATGACTGGGACACTCCATGGACAGAAGACTAAAAATAATCCTACCTCTTGCGGTAACTCCTTAATTTTCTTCACAACTTGTTTATTTTTCCATGTGAATCTTTATTCTTAAAATTATTGGTTTGACTCCTTTTTTCCCCTTATCATACAATTGAGTTCTGTTTTAACCATATATTATTGTGTGTGTGCGTGTGTGTGTGCGTGCGTGTGTGCGTGTGCGTGTGCGTGTGCGTGTGTGTGCAGGAGGTAGAGCAGCAAAAAGTGGTCCGAGTGCATCAGAAGACATCATCAGAGGTGAGTCTCTTGACACTTGCATCAGTGATTGTTGCTCCAGCTCTTGGTCAAGATAACTTCTCACGAAACTTTCTTAGTAAGGTGATTACTTTTATTCTAGGGAAATGATGTCTCAAGTTATGTCAATTAATTTTGGTTAAGTGGTCTAGAGTTGTTCTACGTAGGGCTGTCAACGGATTGGATTCAGACTGGATCAGGGCATTATCCAAATTTGATTTGATTAAAAGTCCGATCAAATCAGATCATACTTTATTGGATCGTCGGATCATAAATCCCTTAGCAAATCCGAGTAGTTTTGAATCGGATCGGATTCAAATAATTATCGGATTTTTTGGTAAACTTATTTTATAGTTACAAGAAATCAGATAAAAAGAAATCTAATTTGATATATATACATATATTAAGTATCCTAAATTAATGTCTTATTTCTAATTATATGTTAAATACTTATAATCATCCAATATTACATATGCATACATATGTAAATCGATAATAAACATTTTATATATTTATATATGCACACAAATGGAATCGGATCGGACTCTTATTTAATCGAATCAACCTATATCCGAATTTGATCCAATTAAAGTCCGATCAAATTGGATCGGAAATCCCTTACTAAATCCGCTTTTTTCAGATCAGATTTGGATTACTCGGATTATGATCCGATCCATTGACAACCCTAGTTCTATGCAAGTAATGTGGGTGTAATTGGGTCATATCTGAGTCTGGTCTGAATCAGGGGTTCCTTTCATAAGTATGCAGTCTCCAGCAGTAATGTAGAAGCCTCTCCATCTTGTTCTTTGTTGAACTATGTGGTTTTCAACCCAGCCATATTGTTGCACAAGCCTTTCAACTTGTCAGGACTTCGGAAGTAATTATATCTGAAAACACAGTACGTCTCGGAGTTGCAGATCCCTGACTTCATTGTGTAGTAGTCATATAATGATCTATTGCATTTCAGATTACAAAAAGAATGAAATGCGCAATTATGGATCACTGCAAAGTCATCCAACTACAACAAAGATGGCTTTAACAGGTTAGTTTGTGAACATGCTATTGTGTCACCATTGGATCATAAATCGCTTTTCTTCTCAACTTTCCTAGAAGAACATTTGTTTCATTATTATTTTTCTAAAATTCAGTAGCTTTATCATGTGTTATGAATAGCTATCATCTCATATCCTAGAAATCTTTAAACTGCCCGGTTAAAATTCATCTAATTATGTTATCCTAATTTCTATTTCAGGAAGCAAGTTTGGTGGACTACAGAGCCATGATGCATCACAAAATTTTTCCGATGCTGCACAGACTACTACTAAAGGTTAAATGATCAACATACTTTTTTTTGATGAATAACCACACACACACACACACACACACACACATATATTTGAGAGAAAAAAAAGAGATATAGAGCACTTACATCAAAAGGGAAAAGAGATCTAGGTGTTCAAGTTGAATACAAGCGACCAGAACAAACAAAAACATGAAAAGATAAAGATGACAAGAAGGAAAAAAAGGGGAAAAGAACAACCATAAAAACTCATAGTGCCAAAAAACCATCGCCCATCAACTCAATGGGAGGAGGACCCGCAAAAAAACCTCCCTCCCCACACCTACTTGAGCCAGACAATCTGTCAATATGTTCCCTGATCTCGGGGTATTTGCAAACAAGGCATCAATCAGCAGGCTCAAGGATCTAGCCAGACAAACCAAATGGGTCCATCTCCAAGGACACGAAAAAGGCCCCTGCATCTAGAAGATGACAGACACAGAATCTCCCTCACTAATCACCTGAGAAAGGCCAAGGCTAGAAGCCTCCCTCAAACCTGACAGAAGAGCTAGTAACTCGGCCCTCGTAGAATCCCTAATGCTAATCAGACCAAAGAAAACATGAGAGATATGGCCAAGATGATCGCGGAAAACTCCTCTAATGCTAGAAGGGCCCGGGTTACCAAAAGATGAACCATCAAAGTTGACCTTAAAGGTACCCATACTCGGAGTCCTTCACTCAGCCATGACCTCAATCATTCGAGGGGACGACTGTGCAATCTCAACCCAACCAGAAGAAATGTCAGTCCTAGAGATCCCTCTGAAGAATGAAAGGACAACCATCCACGAACCCACCATACTGCAAATGGTCTTAATAAGAGAAACAATGGATCTGCACTTATCCTCAAAAATCCTGGCATTCCACTCCCCCCACAAAACCAAAAGAGTCGCCATCCAGACCCCCTAATACATGAGCTTACCCCTTTTATCCCAATCTTGGGAAACACCACTAGCAAAGCAAATCCCTAATATCCAGAGGCATAACCCAACACACGCCAATCTTCCCAAATTGCCCTGGCCACAGAACAATGAACTAAAAGATGATCAACCGACTCTTCCCACTCTCTATACATAAAGCACATATATGGGGATAATGCACAGTCGGACCACCTCCTTTGCAACTGATCGCTGGTGTTGATTTTATGAAGAAAAGCAGACCACACGAAAGCTTTGACACGGGGGGAATGAAAGGACGCCAAATACTACGCACAAGGAAACTAGAAGGGACCGAAAGGTGAGGTCGAAGCACGGAGAAGAAGGATCTAGCCAAGAAAGTCCCGTTCCCACTAACAGACCAAATCCTCATATCAGGGAGGTCGGGGACAATAAACACCTCCCTCAGACACTCAAAGAGATCACCCAAGAGAGCGATCTCGGACTCCCTCAGATTTCGTCTAAAATCAAGATTCCAAACGAGCCCGGAAGGCGACTAGGATAAAACCTCCGAAACTAGGGCCTCCCTCGAGAAGACAACTCGAAAGAGGCGATGAAAACGGATTGCAAGAGTGGTATCGCCCCACCAGAGATCATACCAGAACAGGAGATGTCACTCCAGACGCTGGTATGGGAGCATCTAGCAAGAGGGTTGCTGTCCCAGCCATTTTTGTGAGAATTGTCATGCTTGTTTACTTATTCATCCAATAGTTTTCTTTTTATTTTTCTAGAATGAAGGAAATCATGGATTACATATAAACCAGGATGATATAGGGTGTGCCTAAGGTGCACAGTCGGCATGCCATGCATATGCTATCGCACATCTATGATAGTGCCCTTCACCTTACCAACTTATTTGTGCCTGACATGATGACACACCATGGTTATGAGTACAGAAAGAGAATGTACCCAGTTTTCCATTATGTACCTTTAAGGGGCATTTAAAATGGTATCTAGATTGAGGTGTTTTAATGCATGTGGGAGATTGGTGTCTATTTGTTAACCAAATTATTTAATAGAATTTTGAGGACTATGAAAATGCCAAACACTTTGAGGAGAAGCAATATAAAATCCATATATTAAGAACAAATGAGATATCTAAAGTTGCACCAATTATTATATACTTAAACTTATGAGTTACACCATGATTGTGTGAAAGATTGATATAACAAAGACTAAGACAAATAGGTGTTACAAAAAACAAGGTTGATTTTATGCTTGGGAGGTATATTATTGATGTAATCATTTTTATTTAGAAAATTAGTGGAGGACATTAAAAGTAACATTCGAATGGCTTTTATTGGTCATATAATAGAGTGCCCAGAATAGTAATCTATTGGGTTAGGTAAGAAAGGACATGTACAAGGGAGTGCTAAGTAGTGTGAGAGTAATTGGTTGTGAGACCAATGAGGTTATAGTAAAAATATACTTTACATCAGGTGTTAGCTATGAGCCTTTATTTTTTTTATTTTGAGTTGATTTTGGATGATTTGACGACTCATATCTTAGAGGGGGTCTCTCTTTGATGTACATTACTTACAGATGACATACTATTGGCCAACCAAATTAGAAAGAAAAAAAAATGTAAAATTAGAATTGTGGAGGTTATGTCAACTTATGGTCAAGTGTGTTGAATGCAAAATTGTACAAATGGAAAGTATTGGAAACTAAGAGATTTCTAAAGTTAAAAATTCCATTATCTTGAATTAGATACCCATTAAGATAAAGATATTGATGTTACAGATAGAATTAGAGCTGAATGGCTTAAGTTGAGAAACGCTTCTAGGTTGGTATGTGACAGTTTGTACTCATGTGGCATCAGGTTAGGGTTTCCTGTTTGAGCAATTTCAATGTATGTTGGGTACAACTGAAGGGGTGGAAGAGGTGTTGGCTTCATGGAGTTGGTGGTGGAGAAAGAGTAAGAAGGCATAGTTGTAAGTCATATGTCCATTTGCAATTTGCTAGTCTCTGTGGGGTGAAAGAAATAGAAAAATTTTCAGGGAGGAAGATCTTAGCATTGATCGGATTATGAAGAATATTTTGTCTTTAATATTCTATTGGGCATCCATCCTATGGGAATTTTAAGAATGTACTATTTGGGTCTTGTAAGTAGTGTGGAATGGGCCTTTTCTTTGTTTTTGGTAGGCCCAGGTGTACACTTTTTCGTATATAAAGAGCTTTTCCTTTCTTTACTTGTTTATTATAATAGATACACTCATATTTTACTGATGAGAAAAAAAGAGGCTAAAAGGAAAATTTATTGGACAGCTACTAGATCTGCTATAATTTGTGGGGCAGAATATTGGACAATTAAGAAGGAACACACTACAGAATAGGCATTAGTTGAGATGAGAATGTTTAAATAGAAGTGTGAAAGGAGGAAGAACAATAAGATAATGGGTGAACATATCTAACATAGTCTAGACTGTCTAGTAGCCCCAATAGAATAATATAAAGTCTAGGATAGTTTATAACGATAAGGTTATGGGTGAACTTAGTTGACAGTCTAATCGCCCCATTAGGAGATAAAATAAAGAAAAGTCAATTAGGGGATGATCTGGACATGTAAAACAGATGCTTATGAGCAGGTATGAGACGGTGCAAATGGAAGTATCTAAAATGGCTAGAGGAAGACCAATAAGACGTGAATTGATTCGGTTGAAAATGATTTAAACGTACATGAGTTAACTGGAGATATAAGATAGGTTTTTGACTGTATAGGACAGGAAAACGATTTATGTTATAGGCCTGACTTATTGGGATGATCATTTTGTTTGTTGTTGATAAATTAATAGCAAGAGTTCCCTTGTATAACTTTAGTGTTTTGATATTACATTTGAATTTCTATGTTATCATGCTTCATGTTTGTAACTACTTTTTTCTTTCATTTTGTAGTTAATAGATATAAAGAATGGAATCCATGTAAAGCTTGTATCAGGGCTTGTATGTATTTTATTTGTTTACTTACTTTTTGTTGAATCTATATTTCTTTAGTCACATTTTTCTATTTTCGGATTCAGAATGGTCCGTTCTATACACCACTCAGATAATTCAAAAAGCAAAGAAGTACCAGGATGGCATCCTACGGCTTTTGCTTTGTGGTTCCCGAGGGAGGCAGGTTTACTTTCATCACTTTTTAGGACCTTATAGCCCATACTCTGCCTCTTTGGTATGCAAGCATCGACTCATCTATATGCTATAACACTGTCAGCTGCAAATTTGTTATGAATGTAGCTTCAGGAATCTGATTGCTAGCATGTAACTCTTTATTTAGCACTTTATTTCTGTAAGAATTTCGTCGGTAATAGTATGAAATGTGGTAGATGATGTAAATTTGTCATGTTAACATAATAGCATCACGTGCATCTACTTATGCATACCGCTAATACTAATTTGGTAGCGCTTCTTGTTGGTAGATTGTAGTTGATGGTTCTGGTAATTTAGTTGAAGTTAATTTCGCCAAGATGCCAACGAAAGGATTACCAAAATTTGGTTTGACTGCCATAGGTTAGTGGTGTGGTCTAACAGACTAAGATCAGTATTTCATAGTTACTTAGGGTGAAGTGCTTGGTGTGTACCTTTAATTTATGCATTCCTATTTGTTAAATTCACATCCTTATGTTTCTCAATCAACTTCAAAAATATTTCTTAGCGCATGGTGCTTTTAGTGTGGGGGGCCATTTAGATGCACTAGGTGGCAAAGTTGCTTTCTTATCTATTCCATTAAATATATTTATCAGTGAGTTATTAGAACCATTATCCTTTGATTTAAATAGTGACATGTTATGCTTTTGTTAATTTTTGGCATACTTTTTCAATATATTACTAATATGTAAGTATATATAGGTTTAGAAAAATTAATAACTAAAGTTCGTCACCTAGACATTGCTCTACCTAGGGAGGGTATTTGGCTGAGGGTCTCCTAGATGCCTTGAATACTTTGTGCATTATGTTGATTGATTGATTGGTTAACTGGATGCAGGTTGATTACATTACTTCCATATTTCAAAAGATATCTCAAATCCCATTTGTGGAATGTAATCACTAATCAGGCATTTTCTTTTCTATGAATTTAATTGTAGGGATATGACTGGTACCATATTATAAAATACGTTTTATTAAGTTATTTTAATTAATGAGAACTAGCTCAATCATAATCTGTTGAGGTAATATATTTGTACAGTTTTGGTTTTGGGAGTTGAGTGTGGAGGGAAATTTTGAAGGCAAGAGAGAGACTTGTATTCAGTTCTGGGTAATATGAATAGTACAACATTATTGTTTTTGATGCCTAACATGACATTCTACTTAATTTAATTATTTTTATAAAATTTCAGGCTATTTTGCTGAAAGAAGATGGAACAACCCTTACCAGTAAGCACCTTAAGTTATCAGATGAGGTGAGAACTGGAAGTACATTTGAACTGACAAATTATTTGGTTGAGGTTGGTGAGCCACGTAAGTTTCTAGAAGGTATGTTTCCAAGGTCTTGGGTTCTTGTTTATCATTGTTTGGATCATCAATAGCGATATATGTGGCATCTTTGATGGCTATTATATGATGCAGTCAAGTTAGAAATAAGTATCTTTTCTTTTTTTTTTTTCGTTTTTCTTAATTTCATACTTTTTTTAAGGTGTTCTTTTGTTTGATTTTGATTTATTTATTTTTTATGTGTTTGAGCTTGTATAGAAGAATTGCTTGAATGTGCTGGACAATCCAACATTAGTGCCTTTTCAAAGAAAAGTTCAAGTTTCGATTCTAGCAGCTGTAGTCTTGACACTAACAAATTAAGCGGGAATCTCTCTATAAACAAGCATCTTCATAATGGTTAGTTCCTGTACGCTTGATGTATCATAGAGAATGAGTTCTTCAAAGCACTGGATAAATTTGAGTTTCTCTTTATGCGTTGTTTCCTTGGATGCTTTATCTTACCCCTTGTTTCATGTATAAGAGTTTTGAAATTTCATACTTTTTTTAAAGGTGTTCTTTTGTTCGAATTTTTTTTATTTTTTTAATTTTTTTTTTTCATGTCTTTGAGCTTGTATAGAAGTATTGCTTGAATGTGTAGGACAACCTAAAACTTGTGCCTTTCCAAAGAAAAGTTCAAGTTTCAATTCTAGCA
This sequence comes from Pachysandra terminalis, assembly GCA_031762675.1. Lineage (NCBI taxonomy): Eukaryota > Viridiplantae > Streptophyta > Magnoliopsida > Buxales > Buxaceae > Pachysandra > Pachysandra terminalis. Next base: position 17,693 of record JAUPMG010065408.1, on the reverse strand, counting down.
GCTGTAGTCTTGACGGTAACAAATTAAGCGGGAAGCTCTCTATAAGCAAGCATCTTCGTGATGGTTAGTTCCTGTACACTTGATGTATCATAGAGAATGAGTTCTTCAATGCACTGGATAAATTTGAGTTTCTCTTTATGCATTGTTTCCTTGGATGCTTTATCTTACCCCTCGTTTCATTTATTAGAGTTTTGAACTGATACCAATCATCAATGACTCAATTCACCACTTCATCCACCATGGAGTCTGAATTTTCTGATGCTACTCGACTCTTTCTGCCATCTAAAGTATAAATACTTTGATGATTTGAGGGAAAAATTAATGGCACTTACTGCTAGCTCACGAAGTACTTGAAATTATAAATAGTTTGATGGACCTCCCAGTTGAATCATGTGACTCCTCTACATAGTAGTAGCACCCTTTATAGTGAGAGTTCAGTGGATACTATTGCTCTTTTTCCCTGAACTCTCTATCGTCAATAGTATTGAATTCCAAGTATATTAGTGATTTTCTGGAAACAGCTTTTTGTTTTTCATTTTAAGGCTGCGTTTGGCATGCTTAATTAAGTGCTTATTTAAGATTATAGCTTATTAAAGCACTTTTTAAAGCCATAAATGTGTTTGGTAATGATGAACGGGTAAGTTCTTACCCATAAGCAGTATAGGAAAATAGCCCATAACGAGAAGTTGCTCTCAACAACTTCTTATCACTTGTGTAGGACGTGGATTCTAAACATTAGTGATACTTTGAAAATGACATTTCTAATCCTGAACACAATACTAAGCCTTATGAAAATGACATTTTTATCCCTAAATTTTAAGATAATTTCCATGAGTTTGTCTTGTTAAGGTATTTAAGTTATCCGTATTACCAAACACATTTTTTTTCAAACAAAGCAACTTATTGATGCTGTCGAAAAATGCTCCCATTGAGTCACTTATCCAACAAGTGCTTATCCAAAAGCTCAAGCCGGGCCAAACACAGCCTAAATATCCAGTATCTTCTGCTTCTGCTTATTGTTGTGTATTTATGTCTCCTGCTTTTTTAACTTTATTCTGGTTTCTTATGGTGGATATTTATATTGGTTGAAAATAGGTCTCCCATTTGTCCCGTAGTCACGTAGAAAAGTTGATTACTTACATTGATAGTTAATTTGATCTTTGCGAATTGTTGAAGTACTGTAATCTTCAAGTCTCGTTTGTGCAGTCCACCAGATCTTATCCATACTTAAAAAACCAATGGACACAGACACAGGACTTCCTATCTTATTGACAAAGGCTCTTGGTGAACAGTCCCATTCTTCACAATCTTCAAATTCAGTTCAGTTTGGTCTTCAAGACCAACTCCTTGTACAACATGTACAAGAGGCAAAATATTCAAAGAGAAATGCAGCAGATGATCATGAAGTTAACTCCAACGTTCCAAGTCAAGAAACTGCTCCTGATAACAATGTAAAACTACAAACAAAAAATTCTACTTCACCTGGTGTGTCCCTTAGGTACGTATATGATATGATATGTCGAAAACTTCATTTATCATATAGAATTGGAAGTTTCATGAACTGGGAACATATATTCAGAAAGAAAAAGGAAAAAAGAAAGAAAGAAAGCAGCAACTGTTAATATGTATATATTTGTATGCTTGCTTGTATGCATATATAAGTAATTAATAGGAAAAAAGTTGATAACTTTGTAACGTGGATAGCAGCAATGCATGACAAGAGCATAAATTGCGGAACAACAGTATCCACCGTCTTGACACCTCATTTTGATGCAAGGTACACCAAGAAGAGCATGAAAACCCCAGTTTCCTCTGTACTCGAGCCTCAAGGTCCAGATGTTGTTATAATGGAATTGTTGCCTGAAGATGCCCAGCATCCATGTACATCAGTTCCACGTGATGACCCAAATGGAACTATGCAAAATGGGGAATCTCACAATTTTACTTTTTCGGAAGGTAAGCTTTATCTCAAGTATCAACAATCCGCACAGGCGTCATCGATTCATTGTTGGTGTACACAACTTTCAAACTATATAATGGCACTAGAATGGATTTTGGTTCTATTTAAATCATCTATTATGGAATCTGAGTCATCTGACACTGAAATTTATTTTACAACAGCTTCTGGTGGTAATGTTGGTGAATTTCCTAAGAACAATATAAACTCCAACCAGGTTTGAGCAGCTTTATTCCTCCCCACTCTTTCCATTTAATGTATTGGTCATGGCATGTTTGTACTCATAGCTTCCACTATATTTTCTGTTTGAATTATGCCAACTTCATATTTAAGTAAATCTCTTTATCTCCAACTTAGCATTACTTTGTTGTTATTTTCTTGATTTGTTGTTGGTGAACATATCAACCCTTGTTGCAATTATAGCAATAAAATTTGGACAAATAAAACCTTTTTCTCCCAAAATAAACTGGATGACTGAAATCAGATATAGTTACGATACGGATGAGGCACGAACCAAGTCACTCTCTTTAAGACTTTTCGCGCCTCTATAGGAAATTCCAATGTAGGCAGAATGCAAGCACGACTTCCCCAGGATACAACAGCCCAACCAATACTGTATTTTTTTTAACAAATGGCACCACAAATACAGACACTCTTTGCCCAACAAGGAAAAACAGAAGAGCGGGAGAAAGCATAAACCAAGAGCGACTTGGTCCGCACTTCATCCTTGCCCCAACTATACAGTAATCTGCTTTTAGTCATCCAGTTTATTTTGGGCGAAAAAGGTATTATCTGCCCGAATTTTATTGTTATAATTCCAACAACCCTTTATTAGGACTAAAAGCTTCAATGTCGTCTTTCAAGTCCGATCTTGTGGAACATTTATTTTACGTAATCACATTCGCGTTGTGGATTGTATGTTGTAGCTTGGCGCAGACAACAGGATGATGGATGCTCAAAGGTGTGATGAAGCTACCACATTGGACTCATCGGAATTGAGTAGCCATGCTTCTCGTGATATTAAAAGGGAGAGCTTCGAGAAACCTAAGAACATACCCAAAGAAGGTGCGGTATTGGATGACATCCCAAGTTTTGATCTTGGATTTTAAGCATCAGGTACTGTTTTTTTTAAACCTTCTGACGTAAACAAGGGAAATATATACTCGACTTTCATAGACTGTTAGTCTGTTACCCAGGCATCATAAACAACTTTGATGGTTTAAGGCTGTGCAGGCACCAAAAGCCTTATAAGATCCATTCATCATCAGAGGTTACCAGCAGAATGGATTTCCATTTCTTTGCTGATAACTTGCTAAACTACAATGTATTATGCTGTGCCTCTTTCTAGGGGTGCAATGTGGGTCTTGCCAACTAGGGCTGTAAATGAGCCGAGCTTTGCCCAGCTCGGCTTGGGCTCATAAAATCAGGACAAGGCTCTGGCTCTGCTTGGCTCAGGCTCGTTATTTTTTTTAAGGCTCAGGCTCCGCTCGGCTTGTGAAAGGCTGAAAAAAAAAACAGTTAATTAAGTACATTGTATTTAATACATGAGACTGTCATTAATTTGTATTTAAAAACAACAAACCTTATTTAATGTTTTGTTTGTCACTATTTTGAATTTAAAGTAAAGCTAAACTTAATTTAATGTTTTGTATTTAATATATAAAACAATCATCACCATTAATTTTGTATTTAATGCTTAATCATATATCTAGATATTACATATTAAACCGAGAGCTTACCTAAGCTTGGCCCAGGCTCGTTAAAATAATGAGCTTTTTTTTCAGGCTTGGGCTCGGCTCACGAGCTTAAATATTGGGCTCAAGCTCAGCTCATGCGAGCCGAGCCCTAGCCGAGCTAGCTAGGCTCGTTTACAGCCCTAGTGTCAACCCGAACCTAACCTGACCCAAATTGACTTTGGGTTGGTTTTGGGTTGAAAAAAGCCAACCCAAATTAATTTGACCCAATCTGAAACCAAAGTTGAATTAATTCAGTTAATAATTAAAATATATATATATTAAAAGTTTAGAAATTAAGGGTTTATAAAACCCTCTATACTTTTGTTATTTTTAATAGGCCGTTGCTATAGGAGTGAAGGGACACGTTCAATATTAAAGAATCTGTCTTTCAGTCTTCAAGAAGAGGAGTTAGGGTGATTGTGCAATTTCAGGTTGGTTTAAGTCCAAATATGTGACAAGCGGATTGTGCTTATCAATCTGAACCCGATCCACACCAACCTGAGATTGCAGTTTGGGTTGGGTTTATAAGGTTTGGTGTTTTGAGTTTCATGGGTCGGATTTCAAATTGAGTTGTGTTGGGTTGAGGTCAACCCGACCCAATCCCAACCGAGTTGCACCCCTATTTTCTACCAAGAAGGGAAATGAAAGTAGAGGATGGACCTGTCTTCGGCACCTCTTCCATCAGAAAATCAATTTAACCCTGCGATCCCAACCATCTGATCAAGGTTCCATTAGGCATAATAAACCAAATCTAACTATGATAACCATAAAATTTCTTTATGTTGACTTTATATTTTGGAAAATTGCTCATGTACCCTACTTTACAAGTCAATTTATCAAATAGTATATTGATCAAACTAAATCACCTTTCAAGTATCAAAATATTTACATAATTATAATTTAGTCCTGTAGAGGATATATCCAACGTTTTTACAATAGTTGTTTTTAAAAAAAATTAAAATACTTATTCTATCCTCAAGTCCTTTGCACATTTGGTGCATTCTTTAAGCCCTTTGCACACTTGGTGTGCATCCTTGCACGCTAGCAGACTTAATGTGCATCTCTTAAGCCCTTTGCACACTTGGTGTGCATCCTTGCACGCTTAGTGTGCAACCCTTGCACCACCACAACCTACCACCATTACTACCCTACCACAATGCCACCACCACCACCATTGCGCGCTAATGGTGGGTGGTGGTGGCACAGTGGTGGTGGGATAGTGGTGGTGCAAGGGATGCACACTAAGTGTGCAACGGACTTAAAAATAGAATACGTATTTTTAATTTCTTAAAAAAATAATTATTGTAAAAATGTCAGATATACCCTTTACAGGATGAAAAGACAATTATGTGAATATTTTGATACTTGAGAAATAATTTAGTTTGATCAATATACTTTTTGATAAATTGACCTCTAAAGTAGGGTATATGAGCAATTTTAATTATTCCGTTTTTCTAGTCTAGCATACAAAGATGTTGAAGTTACGTCATGATCGTCGTTCCCACAATCCCATCGACCGACACAACCAAAGAAAAGCTTTTGCCGAAAGGCAGTAAGTAAGCAAAGAAAAATGCTGCTAGAAGCTAACTATTTATCTTTCATAATGTGACTCAAAAGTAAATATCAAAGATGCAATAATTTACATACTATCACTGCCTCATTGGCTTCTCCATTGATGGACATGTCACGTGTTTGTGGGACCCAAAGTCGTCCGTACTCTTTCAGTGCCCATTGTTGATTATAACCTTTCGAAGTCAAGTTTTTTTTTTTCTTCATCCAACGGTTATGGTTTCACCCCTTATCAGATGGTTAGGATTCGTTTGCATTAGATCCGGTAATCGTTCTATTGATTGATTTATGGTTTGGTCGCTCAAGTCGATTAGATCAAAGTGTGGGGAAAGGATCTGCTGTGGGGTGAAACCGTGTGTGGGGGTAGACACAGTCCCACACCATGAAATTATCATGTTGCTCTGACGGCCTCATAATGAGAAACAACATGGTAATTTCACGGTATGGGCTGTGTCTATCCGCAGCAACTCCACACTGTTTCACCCCACAACAAATCCGCTCTCCTGTATAAACCGTACCCACTATGAGGAGCAACATGATAATTTCACGGTATAAGCTGTGTATTCACAGCAACCCCACACTGTTCCATCTCACAGCAAATCTGCTCTCATGGATAAACCGTACTTGCATACAGGGTGTAGGGTGGCTATCGGGTAGACACATCCCACACTGTAAAATTACCATGTTGCCCTTGAGAGGCAACATGGTAATTTCACTGTGTGGGGATGTGTCTACCCCACA
>JAUPMG010065408.1:0-11680 GCA_031762675.1 Pachysandra terminalis | reverse complement strand
CCCACACTGTAAAATTACCATGTTGCCCGGGCAACATGGTAATTTTACAGTGTGGGATGTGTCTACCCCACACCGTTTCACCCCACAGCATATCCTTTCCTTTTATACAGATGGTAGTTCTATTAGACGCACGGAAGAACTCTGGTATTATATTAAGGAAAAAAAAGAGAAGAGAAGAGGTTCTGTTTCAAGATAAGGATGGTGCTTCCGAAAATAACAGAGCCAACTGCTACTGAATGCTCTTCTTCTATAATGATTTAATTTAAAAGTATAAGAAATAGATTTTGGTACTTGGCACTGTCTCATTGGGCCAAGTTTAACCGAGGATGACGTGGCAAAACCGTTGGTGTGTCTTGGGACCACCAACTCACCTGCCATGTGTCAGCGTCTGTGCTGGCCCAATAACAATACTGTATATTTTCCGAAAAGAAAGATAGTGCAAGAGGAATAGAGGATCCCTGTTTCTGATCGAAAGCCGAAAGGTGAGAATTCTGACATCGTCATCCAGATCCGGTGTCTCGGTCGTGGATGCGGCTTTTATATCACGAAACGTGTTTGTAGCAGCAAGCAAACTCCAAATTTGCTCGCCAATCTCTTCGAACCTCCTTCGCAGGAATGTTCTCGAGGAGGTCTGAATATCTCTCTCTCTCTCTCTCTGGATCCTAGAAAAATTCCTTTTTTAACGTCTGTATTTTCTTTGTTCCATGTTTTGGATCTGTTAGTGTCCATTTCTTGGTTTTTTTTTTCTTCGCAAGTTTATTTTGATTTCTTTATACTTAAATTATTTCTGATTTGCTCCAATATATGTTTTTGTTCTGGTTCCTCTCTCTCTCTCTCTCTCTCTCTCTCTCTCTCTCTCTGTGTGTGTGTGTATTTTCTATTTTGTACTTTCTGATTATATGGTTATAGGTTCTTCCGTTTACTGGACGTTTTGCATTCACATCTTTAAGACTCTCTGCGTGGATATGCAATGATGTTTGGGGAACTTTTGAGTTCTCGTATTCTGTTTCTTTCCATTTTAGGTGGTTATGATGGACAATATGAAGTAGCTATTTGTTAATTTGCTGGGTAATGCTTTATTGAATATTTCGTAAATTGGTCTATTTTTTGGGTGATTTTGGTGGTATTATCCATAGGGTTCATGGTTTTTCTAGGAGATGCAAAGAGATATGTGAAACCTTTAAGAAATTTGACCCCTCCTCTCTGAATTTGACTTTGGTTTACTCGGCCATTGCAGTGCTGTTGAACTGTGTTTGGGGTTAACTGATGATTGAGTTCCGATTTCTATTGTGATTGTTCTGAACAGATGAATTACGTTCAGGCTTACTTTTATTTGAATTGGTATTTACTTGTCTTTTATGATTGTGTGTTCTTTCAAACTTGCGTGTTAGATGAGGTTTAGTAAATGAACAATGTAGTATTTGGAGCACAAAGTTACTTGACTGTAATTTCAAGGTGGGTTTGAATTTGTATTGGATTTTCATGCATGGAATTTAGAAATTACAGATGTTGAGTATCACTTGAACCAGTTTACAATTCTAACATTGTAAAGGTTGACCCTTATCATTTTGAATCAAGGTTCGCAATGCCGATGTCGTCTCGCATGTCGCCAGGTGGCTCAATCGACATGTCGGCGACATGGGTAAAAAAGGGAAACCTTGGGAAACCAAAGTTTCAATTTTTTTTGAAATTTTCCCCCATGTCGCCCATGTCGAGAGACATGGTGGAAAAATCGAAAAATTTGAAATTTTTTTCCCATGTTGCCCATTTCGCTCGACATGTCACCGACATCAAGGAAAATCGACATAGCTCGATTTCCCCTTAAATTTCGTGTCGCCGGGGTCCAAAATGGCGACATGTCGCCGACATTTAAAACCTTGTTTTGAATAAGAATACCGAATTAATTAAAAAGTTATTTTTAATCTCTAAGTGAACTACTTACCAGTTTATGCTTCAGAGGATGCAAATTAAATTGATGATTTGTATTATCACAATGTCAACGACTTCTGGTTAAAGAGTGCACTACATTTGATTTGATTATGTTTAATAATGCCTTAACATATAGTGGATACCTTGAGAGATACTACTTAATTGGATATTGACTTGTATATTCTTGGTTGAATATTCATCTTCTTTGGAGTTACTTGATTCAGTTTATATAGTGAAGGTAAATTTTACTTTACTAAAGCTTCAACTACTTTCAAGTTGTTTTATACTTAAATAATACTCGGATGGGATATAGGATTTTAGATAACCTTAGTTTTGATGTTGCTTCTGAATGATATTTTGATTTTCATCATCCATTGGTTACAAGTAGCAGTTACAAATAGCGTAAAACCTTCTTTTGGGGTTCTTTTATATGGAATGAACATTTTTCTATGTAACTTTCCCTTATCTATTTTTTTTGTATGGGCTTTTAAACTAACCTCTTGTTGCATTTGTAATTCTTCTGTTGCTTTTTGGTACTTATGGGTAACATCTGAATAGTTCAGAGCTCAAGATTTACATAATCGGGTGCAACATCTTTTTAACAAAGAGTACTAGATTACTTAATTTTAAAGGTTCTCTGGTGTTGATGCAACAACATGGGTCTGTCTTCACAATCACTGAAGTACCACCCTGTTTACCTAATTGAAAGCAATCTCTTGGATGATCATGCATGTCAGATCAATTTGCATTAAGCTTCAGACAAAAAAAAGGAGACACTAATTGGATTACTTCTGCCATGGGTCTGCTTAAAAGTTACAACTTTCTCTGTCAACAGATTCTTCTTTTACGGCAGTAAAATGTACCAAGAAAGAAGAGGGTGATGGCAGCAGCAGAAGCCAGGGCTGCTTGGCAGCGAACAGCAAATCGTTGCTTTGTCCAAGAAGATGCAAAGAGAGCTCCAAAATTAGCTTGCAGCCCATCATCTTCTGTCCCCAATCAGCAGTTTGATTCGGGACCTGGTAATGCAGCAAATGGGTCAGATCATCCTGTTACAGGTTTTGTGCCTTTTAACTGGAATCCGTCAAATTCCAATCTACCTCCTGAGACAAAATGGTGGCTGCAGCTGCAGCCCAGCTTTGGTTACCAAAAGGATTTGATTTATGGACAGTTAAATCAGGCTGAGTTTGATGTCTTGAAAGCTGGGATTGCAAACCAAACATCCAATCATAATGGGGATCTCCCATCCAAAGATGTTATGCAGATTGATACCGAAATGAACAATTTTGAATCTTCCTTGAACTCGCAGCGGAGGGTTTTTGCCACTTGTACAAAACATGAACCAAAGGTTAGAACTCAAGAGCTTAAGGCTGTTGGTAGCAACTTCAACAAACTACTTGATCATAAGGGCATGGGAGCATACTGTTGCCAGGATGAGCTTATGGACTTGGACCTTGTTGACAGCTTAAGTTCTAAACAGCCGGAGAAGCTTTATCTTGATCTTGAATCCCCTTGGATGAGAGGTGAGAAGGCTGAGCCTTGGTGGCGCACGGCTGACAAAGATGAGTTGACTTCTCTGGTTGCACAAAAGTCACTTGAGCACATTGAAAATTGTGATCTTCCCCGACCTCAGCCCATGCATGTAAGGAGGGCCCCATTTGCTTGTTTTGAGTGCTTTGACCATGAGAGAAACTTTGCCTCGTCTTTAGATCAGAAGGCCCCCACTGGTCTCTCTAGCCTGACATGTTCTAAACATACACAATACAGTCCCACTTCAGGAGGCGTGGATGGAAAACGGTGGGCATCAAGTGAAGCAGGGTATTATCCTCATGATTCAGACAAAGAATTGTGGGCCTTAAATGAACTAGGGCAGGCTCAGCATGTTTCAGAAAAATCGTTCAGGTATTGCTCCGTATTATTATTTTCCATTTATTGGCATTGTTCCATTCTTTTCTTTCGGCTTAGCTTTATTTTATTTTTTATTTTTTTTCTGATCTAGATAAGATCACTGCCCAAGTTGTGTTAAGAGTCAATCCAAATCTCTAGGCACAATGGTTACTGTCATTCATTTCAGCAACCCATTAGATTAATAGATTTTTTTTTGATGAATATTAGATTAATAGAAATGTTGAATATCTATATATAGCTTTCAGCTAGCAAAACTAAGCAATAAAGAATATTATTTGCCCATCAATAACGAGAAATGATTTTATTAATTGAGACAGGGAGAAAGGATGAAGAAGAAAGGCAGTTTTATGATGGGAAATTCAAGTCACTGTCAGTGACATTCGTTTGAACTTGAAACTTCATGAAATCATTTGCAAACTTGGAACTCATGAGCATGAGATACGTAAGGGCATGCGTAAAAATCGATCATTAGTTTTTTGTTTTTATTTTTTGTTTTCCTATTTTACTACATGTTCTAGTACTTTTTTTTCCCCAAATTTTGGTCAATTGACCAGTGGATCTATTGTGCTCTATTTTAGATGAGCTTTCTTTCCTTGTTTGATTTATACATTAGCTTGTACTTTTAGTATAGCAAAAAAATTTATTTGACAACTTATGCAATTGTCTCATTTGATTTTCTTTGATGAATAACAGTCAATTAAGCAGCAGAAAGATAATACTTTTCAAGCATTGTGTACTTATACATATGAGGATATGCATTAGTTATTTGCTTTCTTTGCCTTGTAGCTTTTATTACATAGCTCAGTTCTGACAAAACTGGATGAAGATTTAGAATCATGAATTCAATCGGGTTCTTAAGCTGAACTTCAATTGTGTATGTATAGATTTTGTGCTAAATTAGACCGCATTTGTCAACTAATACCGTACTTTGTTTTGTCATTTGTGGGGTTTTGGTAGCCTGATATTTTACATGTTGGTGTTTTTGGTTTTGATTTGTTCATGTTTCTGTTTGGTTGCTTGAGCTATCAAGCATTCCCTTGGATTCCTGTTTTGGTGTGTGCACTTATTGTATTCATCATCTAACTTGGTATTTCCTGCATTCATGTATGTATCGTGGACTTTTCATTTGTTCATATGGCTGTTTGATTTCTCTACTTTTCTGATGCTCCTTCGAGATTCCTGTAGTAAATTATGAACTGCTATCTCAAAATAACAGAAAAGCCAAGTTTTTTTTTTTATATCTAGTAAGACAATCTTGGTGTAAAAATATGCAATATCTGGTTTATATAATTTATTTATATTGGTGATCAGGCGGTCTAATTAATCCCTCTAAACATGTGGTGCTATCTTAGAAGCGCGTGTGTACGTTTATTGGGTATAGCCGCATAAACTGAAGCATTCAATAAAGCTGTTAACTGCTACTCAGCCGTCTCTCACATGCCAGTTGTCAACAACAACTGCACATTGATTAGACCGTTTGCTAAAATGTGATATTTGAACCGGCTCAAATATATCTGACCGTCCTTATCACCAAAAAGAAAAGTTTCTTGGAGAAGTAACATTTTTTGAATCCAACTTATGGGGGAACGTCACGTGTCCCAAAACCTAACAGACATGGGCTAACTTCACTTTTGAAAAACCTAAGGATAAGGATTCATATTCTTTCTAGAAAAGGATGCTACCCTCGAAATGACCGAAAGAATAAGGTTTTTTACATCCTTTATGGTCCTTATTCCTCTCGAAGGAAAGATACAAGGGCATACCACCTCTAAAGGACTCTTCAAATATATGAAACCTCAAATAGAATCTCGAAGTCATATCTACTCATTCTTTAGAAGAGACTTCGAGTGATTTTATTGCATTACCTTACATTTTAAAGGTAATTCCCTGGAAGAAAGATCTTCGAAGGAACTTTTATGTCTTTTAACTCAGAAGTCACCCCTGGATCATATCCATAGACTTCGAATGACCATTTATCATATTCTGTTTTGAAAGGACTACAAAGGAGACGTATTCCCTCCTACTGAAGTTGAATTCGAAGGCTAACCACCTCCAGATGGTGAATTCGAAGGCCAACCACCTCAAAATGGTGAATTCGAAGGCCAAATCACCTCTAAATAGTCAACTCAAAGTAGGTATATTTCTTCCTACTAAGGTGAATTCGAGGCTAACCACCTTGGGATAATCAATTTGTCAAGGGTTAGTCACCCTCAAAGGACTAAGGGTTTGTTCCTTCTGAAGAATAAAAATATGGGTTTACCTCCTTGAATGCACTTTTTTGTGCATCCGAATTACAAAGTAAGACTCAAAGTCACTCTTATTCATCCTTAGGAATTGGTTTCGAGTTACATTTTTGAAATTCCTTGACTTCTAAAGTAAATCCCCAGTGGAAGAAGCTTCAAAAGTCGAATTCACGCCATCTCCAGAACTATTTCCTGAAGATAGGTTTCCTACGGACTTTGAGAAACTTTCTCACTTTACTTTAAAGGAATTCACAAGGGAACATATTTACTTCTGATCTTCTTAAGGTTGGGAGCACTCGAATTGGTTACTGTAGCTATAAACCTTAAATGATTCCAAGGTAAACTCTTCTTTACAGGGCCTATTGGTCATGAAAATGAGTTTCCTGCTGAGAAACTCAATTTCGAGTTTTTTATATAAGAAATTCGAGAATATACTGGTCACCTTGTGAATATACAGTTGCTTTTGGCCTCCTTCGAAGGAAAATAGCTGTCAAAGGGAGTTCCCTCGAGATATACGGAATCTAGAAAGGTATTTATGACATTGAAGTGACACCCTTACATTTGATTGAGACAGATTCCTCAGAAATGGAAAGCACGTGATAAAACCTCAGCTACTTATAATATCTGCTTTCTAACTTATTTAAATGAGGTTTTGTCTTTTCTGGAATGACGGCAAGAATGGGACGTTGCTTTTGGGATTTGTATGCATGAGACACGCGTCATTCAATCAATGTTCCCCAAGTTTCAAAGTAACCTATCACAGAGCAAGTTTATAAAGTTTGAATGACTCATCCCTTTTCTCTGAAAATAACTTAGGCGTGTTGAAAAACACGTGGCATTTGAGATATGTTTAATGCATGGGGATATTTATAAGCTCATCTCTGACATTTGCTGATTGACATTTGTCCTAATTTGAGATGCTAAATTCCCTATAAATAGCAGAACGTATCTTCCATTAAGGGGATTTGGAGAATCTCTGAAATTTAAGAGGTAGAAGACAACAGTGAGTAAAGACTCTGAGAGAGAGAGAGGGGATAGTCAGTCATAAACGTGTATTCTATACATGTTATAGACTTCGAGTCATTCGAATTCTTGAGGTTTTCTTGCTCTGAGATATGCATTTGAATTGACTTTCAATTATTGCAATATCCTTTTTCCCCTTGTCTCTTCTCTTTGTCTTATTCACATGTGACAGTTGAGAAGGAACGCTCTTGGCAGAACGGCTGCGCGATGGTTTAGGCTGTCTTGAGACAAGTTCTCCTTACCTATTTCTCTGGAAGGGTATTTGTATCGGTTCTTATGTATTAGCTGTTATTTCATTCTAATATATTTGTCTTTTACAAAACCCGTCATCACCAATATCAAGAATAACCTCCATAAGCTGTTACTAACATCCTGATAATCTAAAATACAATGCAAATAACTACCAACAACCAAAAGACAAGGCTCAAGTATTTTATACTTGCAGCATGGAGAGTTGGTAGTCCACCTTTCTTGCATGCCCTTTTGCTAGGGAGGTGTGTACTCATTTATTGAGGCTGGTGGATGTGGTATAGATTGTGCTTGAGACGATTTTTCAGTTAGTATATCATGGCAGTTTCCCTTTTTGTGGGCAAGGGGTGTTTTGATGTACCGAGCTATTATTCATTCTATTTTTTTGTTTTTTTTCACTTGTATGTGGAGAAAGGAATAGTTTAACTTTTGAAGATAGGAGAAGATGTCTGTAGTCTACCATTGAGATGGCCTTCTCTCGTGGTTTGGTGGATGTGTTCATGCCTAGAGTTTAAGGATTTATCCATACCTGATATTTGTAGAGATTGTATAGGAAAATCAATCTTTGATTAATTGGAAAAAACCAAGATCTGATGAATTTCTCCTTTCTACTAAAAAATTCGGTTTTGATGATTTTGGCGAAAAAAATTTAATATGTAAACAGTAATCACGCAACCTTTTGACAAAAAGTTGAAATTAGTGAGATATTGGCAAAAAAATGTAAGAAAAAAGGAGAAAAATACTAATGGGAATTTTTTTCGCTAATAGTAAAAAAAAAGATGTCATTTCACCTGTGAAATTTCATCTGCCATATGATATTTTCAGTCAAAAAGTTTACAAGAAAATGAAGCTAGCCTAGTATACTTAGGTATACACAACTAAGAGATAGTGACACCTACCAGAAGCAGTTACATGCACACACACACGCACACGTGAACCATGGGTTAGGTCCTGTACCATCTATCTGTATCAGATGAGGGTTACCAAAATTTGTAATCCTTATAGTACCTTATTAAACCATTAAAACTTGAGAACTTGTATACAACATTTTATTTTCCTTTTATTTGTTGACGGATAAATTTAATAAACTTGATGGTAGCTCTTAAGATTGTAAAACTTAAATCAGTACAACAGCATATGATTGAAGTGTCTCCCAAGATCATGGGTATCACTATTTACCATATGAATACTGGTAGTAAAGCTAATAGAATTCACTGCACTTACTTTCGTTGTGTCATCCATAACTTCAACAAAGTTCCCGTGGTTATCTATGACAGATACAAAAATTATGGTACAACCACAGTAACCCAGCATGCCAACGCGGGAGACCCTAGCAAGGCCCAGCTGTTGGAAGCACTTTGCCATTCTCAAACACGGGCAAGGGAGGCAGAGAAGGCAGCACAGCAAGCCTACATTGAGAAGGAACACATCGTCAAGTTATTTTTCAGACAAGCCTCGCACCTCTTTGCATACAGGCAATGGTTCCAACTGCTTCAGCTGGAGACCTTATGCCTCCACCTTAAGAGCAATGACCAGCCAATCTCAACTTTATTTCCAGTGGCCCTGAAATGGATGCCATACAAACACCAGCAATCGAAGAAGAGTAGAAGAAAGCCAAGACCACCAAGGTACGACATTAGTAAGTATGCCATTGCTTTTGCAGTGGGCTTGAGTCTCGTTGGTGCAGGTTTGCTCCTAGGTTGGACCATGGGGTGGTTATTACCAACATTCTAAAGCACTTCAGGTTCATGTTACCCGAGTCTCCTTGGCAAACTTGTGAAAAGAGATGTTTATATCCTGTTGAAGCCAATTCCCCTCTTTGATGTGATCATGTGAAGAGTGAGTTTACAAGGGAACGTTAGCGTTGGCAAGTGTTTCATGCCTTCCATTATGTACGAATTTGTTGACATTTCTTACCTTTTCTATGTATTTTGTGTGTAAATTATGTGATGATGATATGTAAAATGTGTATATATTAGAATGAATTGTGCACATATAATGCAACTTAAATGACTAGTGAGTAGTATATTTTTTTTTCTTTTTTTTGTTGGGAGTGAATTCTTTGTAGCACTGAATTATATATAGAATGAGATTTGCTTGTTTTCTTTCATTGGTCTTATTTGATTGTAAGGTGATCTAGCATTTTTTGTATCTGATATATTATTAATTACAAATGTGTTAAAGATGGTTCGGCAATGGTGCATACATTCACAGATTCACATCCAGTTCTGCTATTCTCACAAGCTCAGAAAAAGTGTTATACGAGCAGTCACGAAAGCATGATAAATACCCTGTAGTTAGGGCTACACAAAACAGCTCGACCGATAGGATCGATGGTTAGATAATCAGTACTTTCTAAATGCTAGCATCAGTCTCCACATAACAACAATCTCTCACTTAATAGCTAAATGTGAAAAACAATCCCATCTGCAAACTCTAGAACAATAGTACCATGACAATAATCTCTTACAATCCCATCTGCGAACTCTAGAACAATAGTACCATGAAAATAATCTCTTACTTGAAGACTGAACACGAAAGACAATTCCATCCTCAAGCTCTAGACGATCTCGACTGCAAACTCTAGAACAACGATACCAATTCAATGTAAGCTGAGCGTATCCTCAACTTCTCAATTGTGACCATTTTGATCAAGATATCTACACGATTGCTTAATTGTTATCACTTTGATCAACATATTCTTGCTATCTTTTCTTCTTCTCCAGATATGAATGTGCTTTGTCCTTGAAGATTGAATTCTTTGCTAAGATAAATTATACTTTGATTATAGTTAAGAGCTTATAATTCTCTTGCCAACATTCAATTTGCAGATAAGATTCGTGGTGAACTGAATGAAGAAAATTTAGTTTTAGAGGACAAAACAAAGAGAGTAGATTTCATTAGCAGAACATATTCATACATACAGGATCCAAGTTCCCAGCAATAGAATAGACGCCAACAACACTCCTTCACCAAAGACACTCGACACACACTCAGCCTAATTCCTTTTTATTTACGTAAATGCGAGAGAGATCTCGCGCCACCACCGTAGCAGAAGACACCTTCCTTCCTCTGATTCAGCCAGAAATTTCAATTGCTTTCACGTCAGGCTTCTTCACCTCCTCCTTTGGAACATTAACGGTGAGAACACCGTTCTCCATACTCGCCTTCACCTGATCGACCTTGGCATTCTCCGGCAATCGGAACCGGCGGAGGAACCTCCCACTGCTCCGCTCCACGCGGTGCCACTTGTCATTCTTCTCCTCTTTCTCTCTGCTCCTCGTCCCACTAATCTGAAGAACTCTACCCTCCTCAACTTCGACCTTCACTTCTTCCTTTTTCAGCCCAGGAAGATCGGCTTTGAAAACGTGAGCTTCTGGGGTTTCCTTCCAATCGATTCGGGTGTTGGCGATTGCTGCAGTCTCGTCGGAAAGTTCAGAGCGAGGAAAAGAGCGGGAAATGATGGAGGGAAAGTCCTGGAATGCATCCCAAACGTCCGACGAGAACGGATCGTAGGCGTTGCTTCGTCGGCCACCGAAGATGCTTGGAATGATCGACATGTTCGTTTCGATCTCAGACGAAATTGTTTTTTTTTTTTCACAGAAAGCTTACAGATAATGGATGATTTCTGGGTTTTGGCAGAGGTAGAGACTAGAGAGGCTCCATTTATAGTTGAAGAGAAGGGCAGTCTCGTAAATAAATCCCAATTCGTGGCTCTGCAACTGAATAAGATTGGAAGAGACGACGAGATGTTTCCAGAGAAAGAGAGAAGCATCTGGAGAGACATCTTTAGGCAAAAAAGAGAAGAAAGTTCGTTCTTACTTCTTTTCATTTGCTTTGCCCAAAATGTCCTTTAGGTTTGTTCCGAATTACGAAGCTACCACTACGTGGACCAGCTATACCCCCGATCGTAATCAGATAACGAAGCCTCGTTCTTCACGTGTGAGAACTGATGACAAAAAGCGATTATAATAGTAAGTTGGATAAATTGCAAAAACCAGCTTAGATAGAATTACGGGTGCCTCCCCTTTACGTTTCTGAAATAGCATTAACCTCTAGATTTTGTTGTCATAATTTTTACCTTCTTTTTTCTTAAGCAACAATTAGAGCTTCTAAGTGTGGATGTACATTGTTGATCAGGCGGGCTAATTTAACCTCACTTTACACGCGGCGCTTGATTACGAGCGCGTGTACGCATTTTGGATATAACCGCACACACTGAATCATTCTATAAAGCTGTAACAGCTGTACAGTCGTCCCTGTCACGTACCAGCTGTCAGCGGCTGTGTACGATGATTAGACCGTTTTGGTGAAAAGCAAGATTTGAAACG
>JAUPMG010065398.1:0-13370 GCA_031762675.1 Pachysandra terminalis | reverse complement strand
TACAATAATTTTGAAAGTATTTCGACAAGGAATCCAAATTTGATGTTGAAAAAATGTTTCGACCCTAGGATTTAACTGTTTGGTCGAAACGACCGGATTATGATTAAAACCATCATTTTTTCCGACAAATTTCAAATGAACTCGAGATTTTATTCACTGCAGAGCACTTTGGCTAAGGAATCTGAATTTGAGGTTAAAATGGATTCAAGGTTGAGATGAATTAGGAGAGGATACCAGGGGTATTTTGGTTATTTCATATATTTTTGAGATTTTTAGAGAAAATTGACAATATGACTAGGAAATGGTTCAGAGATGATTCGGAGATAAAAAAAAAGTCAAACTTAAGCCTCCAAGAACTGCAAAAGATCAAGAAAAAGTTGTCTTGTGCAAATTGCGGTGTCTACGGACGTCTACTTGGGTTGTTCACTAAATCAATATTTTCTTTTCTTTTTTTTTTTTTATATATCTATTATGAGTATTTTAAAAGAGGGGTACAGCTGGGATTGTTGCCTAAATCTAATTTATATAAAAAATGATTAAGTTAATGGAAAATTAAAAAAGACTTGCTAAGTCAATGCTTTTTAATAGGACCTTCTAAGCCAACACACAGATTTATTAAGAAAAAAAATGATTCAAGGGATGGAGATTACTCTTTTTTTCAGCATAATTTAAAAAAATGACTAAGTTAATGGAGGAAAAAAAAAAGACTTGTTAAGTCGATGCGTTTTAATATGACTAGCCAAGTCAAGATTACTCCTATCCCTTTCAGATTTGATTAAGAAAGAAAATGATATTCAAGAGATGCTTCAGCATAATTTAAAATATGACTAAGTTAATGGGAACAAAAAAAAAAAAAAGACTTGCTAAATCAATGGTTATTAATGACTTGACAAGTCAAGATTACTCTTATCTCTCTCAGATATTATTAAGAAAGAAAATGATATTCAAGGGATGGAGATTACTCTTTTCTCCAGTATAATTTGAGGGTAGTGGAAAGGCATGATGTACAGTGAAATCAAGGTTTTAAATTCCAATTTTGCTAGGGGCCTAGCAAAATTTTGCTATATTTCTCCAAAATGGGGAAACATAGCCGATATATCGCCATGTTGCAAAATTAAAAATAGCGAAATTTCCCTTAAAACCTTGAGTGATTATGAAATGTATTCTCAGACCCTTATGGTGTGTTTGTATAAGATGGATATTTTTCAGAAATTGAAAACCTCTAAAAGATAATACAACGGCTATAAACTCAACGGCTTGTCTGCAACTTCAACTGTCCAGTCCACTCATCAAAACAGAGGCTTTATTTGAAAAGTTATACAGAATTAACTCAGAAGACTTGTGAACTTTAACCTTAGAAGCAGCAATCACCATCTTTGACATGTTATAGTGTGCAATCTAGGATGAGTTCCCTTCCTATTAATGTCAGCTTCTAAGCACTAAGCAAATTTCTCCAGTTCTATAAACTAACAGATAATCACAAAAGACAAATTTATTCATTTATTAAAAACTCCAATTCAGTGTTCCAAGCATAGAGAGTACCCAATTAAAAAGAGAAAAACCAAAATTAAAAAATTATTGGAGGTGAGCAGATCTAAGACAATGATTTTAATGCCAAACATGGATAGGAACTATTGAGGTCCATTTGGTTTTTATTTTACTATGAGGAGCAAAAGCAGATCACCTACTTTTTCGATAAGGAGAATTCACATATTATAGGAATTAACCATGCCAAAGGCTATGATTGGCCATTACGGTAACAAGCCACATCACCTACATCTTGATAAAAAAGAAATAGCTTCTGTGATCACCCTACGGTCAGGTGGACTTTAGGTCGATCAGGTACATATGGAGTCGCCACCATTCATTGAGTTCGGGTGTGAATGATCACCCGTGGCTTTGTTCACCAAGACCGTGAACAAAAATTAATCAACTTCCACCCGTTTTCTCAAAAAATACATCAAAACTCACTTGGGAAAAAGAAATATGATAGAACACTTTCAATTTACTCCAAAAGTAGTGTATAAAACATGGGAAGGATTCAATAAATTACATCTCCCAACCATAGCAAAACCAACATTACATTAAATTCACGTTCACATCTGAACAGAACCACCTTTCCATCGTATTCTTGTCTCCAAAATCTAGAATGACAACCTATGCCAACTTCTGAAGATATATTTCCAGTCGCCATTTGACCTCTCATCACAGCTCCTCAATTAACTTCCAAAAGCAATAAAGAATAAAAGAAACCAGAAGGTTCTAGATCTTCAATTCCTTTCGCCCACACAGTCTCACTGCTTTGGTTCATATCTTCACTTTTTCCAATGCCGTAGTAATGCATCAGCATGGTCATCAAATATGAACTGATAGTCTAGTAAAGCAGAAGTCTAAGAGTTAGAACATTTATTGCAGAGTGTTCGTACAAAGCAACAAATCGAATTCAGGTCACACCATTCTTGCCTAGAAGAGTTACAATTAAGACAATGATACAACCATTGTAACAGGAAAGGGAAAAAAATAAATAAATAAATAAATAAAGTTCATGAAGCGATATCTTGAAGGTACTAGAAGGTCTTCTTACCAGACTGGGAAGTCATCTTCAACGCATAGGTCAGATCTACCAAACCCAGCATCCAGGATATGCCACCTGTGAGAGCAAACAAGAAAATTTAAGCAATATAAAGAATAAAATGCACAAGTTCTACCATAATTGTTATTCTCACATGGATACTCTATACCAGACTAATCATGCACTCCTAGATATTCTTCATGTGTTGCAATTCTATCTAAAATTTTACATCTACATTACCAGGACATGTAGAGTTTGAATCCATTCCATGTGGAAGAAGTTTGGTTTTTATTTCTTTAACTATATTCTACCTGCAAAACGGAATGTTTTACATTCCCTTACAGTAACTACACACCATTGACTCTCAATCATTTTAAATAAATTACAAGCATTCAGAGCTTTAAAATTTTTCCCAAAGTGTAATTAATGGCAGAAAATAAACATGGTTGTATATTAAAGGTGAATCTAAGAAGTATTCATTTATCACTTTGTCCGGTACTAATTTCAAACAATTGATGTTTCAAAAGCATCACCAATTTGGATCCACTCACAAATGCATCCGCAACTTTAACATACAAGGAAGTCACTCAAAAAAAGAGGCTTGATAGAAAATTTAAGATGTGCAATATTAACCATTGCGTAAGAAAATGAAAGAAAGTGTAGAACTGAGTTGCTTTTTTCTTCTTCTTCTTCTTCTTCTTCTTCTTCTTCTTCTTATTATTATTATTATTATTTTGTCTTTAAAAATATCTACAAGTAATGATTTAGTATCTAGAGTTAATAATTTTAACAACAGCCTTCGTGTTAGTACAATAACCGTTACATTATATTGTGGAACTATGGACCTTAAGAAAATGGCTTGTATATTGTTATTGTTGGATGTAATATGCATTGACAAATTATGCAAAGAAACCGCAGTTACATAAGCAGATCATAGCAATACACAAAAACTCATTGCGTAGCTGACAAACTGGTTACAAATTCTTCTGCATTAATTTAGGGGTTTATCTGGATTGAAGCTTGAAACAACCCTGCAATAGCAAGAAACAAAAGCTCTACATGATCATTGCCTATTTGAGACATTTACAACAAACTCATTCATTTAACTATAACACCCCAAAATAGATTGAAGGATATGCTTGGTCAAACTACCACTTCAATGACAAATAAAGGTTCCTGATCCTTTTGTAATTTAAACGTTACCTGTCAAATCTTTGGAACTTCAAAAATTACATAAGCACCTCGAGAAAACATAGAGAAAAACAACCAGACTAGGGCAGACACATAAAGCTGACAAATATCTATCAGCCCAAGTAGCACAAACTGAAAAACCACATCCCAGTTGTTTCAAAAGAAAGTTGTAAACAAAAATCTCAAAAGCAAAACCGTTACATTGAAACCCAATCTAATCTAGATACAACAACAGACCCAACTTACCCCAGCACTGAAATCAAGAAAAAACACAAACAAACCTGTGCGTGGAAGGTACAGAGAAATAATCTGACAGTATGGCCACTGCAAGTTGAAGAACTCCATAACCTGAAAAGTAAACTGGTGTCCTGATCAAAAAACCCAAGGAGGGAATTTGTTGCAAACAATGTGCAGAAGTTTAAGCATTTAAATCATATCTAAGGCCAAATAGCGGCGCTCATACCAACATATGGCAAGGCTATACCAGCTTTCAAAAATGCCCCAAGATAGCACAGAGAGCTTTAGATCACCATCTCCTCCCACAATATTCTTCCTTTGTTTTCAGTGTTTCTAACCCAGTAGCAAGCCAAAATTCAAATATTAACTAGTGTAAGAGAAGAAACAACATCTCATTTTAAAGCTAAAGATTCATTTCAGGGCACAACAATTGTCCCTTAAACTAACAATATTTGACATAAAGTTTGACAATGTAATAAAATAGTAACAGAAATTTCAAAAGGAGATAGGAAGTTCTAGGCACCATGGACTGTAGTCATCTTCAATGCATTGATCATGTCAAAGACTAGACAAAAAAAAAAAAAAAATCGCTTGTCACCAAAAACACTGAAGAAGAGCACATTAACTAATGGTAACTCAAGTCAGTTGCCACAACCTCTCCAAAGTCAAAAATTACTGGATAACCTCTAAATAAAGGGCCGGCAAAACAGCAACTCATAAAGTAAAAACATAACAACTTGGGAAAAAAAAAAAAACACATAGGTCACCCACAAGCTGGCCTTATGTTTTAGGTTCCTTTTTGTTCTAGCTTTCTAGATTTGATTACTCTGATAATAGTCCATACGAACAGGGTATAATTTTATCATTTATTTTTCTAACTATTATTAAATGACATAAGTTCTCCATGCATTCCACTCTTCCTAAATCTGGGCTATAGCTTCAGGCCAATTACATATTTTCTCAATGAAGAAATTTGTAAATCGAGTTTTTCCTATTCCTTGAAAAAAAAATGAAAGAAAATATTAAAAGAGTTTTGCAAACAGTAACAATGATGTAGGACTAATGCAACATTCTTGGACAAGTTAAAGATGTCTAGACAACATTTTCCAATAACCTAGGAATTTAAATTAGAGCATTACTACAATAGATTTGAAAAATCGGAAACAAGTCCCACAAAATCTGAGAAAAGAATTTACTCACCTCCGTAACGATCTCTTCAACCAGCTTCATGACCCTGTTTTTCCACAATGTGTAATCCAAGTTTTATATACTTTCTAAAAACTTATAAGCAAAAATAAAAAGAGAAAACTGTTTGGAAAGTAGAAAACAAAGACTTTTATGGATAATGGTTTATTGTCATCATTGTTCGAGTCTTATCCAAACTATTTGGCGCCAGATACACACATCTCATTCACCCCGTTCCAAGTCTATCAAGAAAATCTACAAAGGACTGTAACCCGGTGTAGGCCCCCCTAAAAAGAGACATTTCTCCACATCTATAAATAACAACATTACAGAACAGGGTTTAAAGTATCAGTATCGCTAGCTACATTTGTATCGGCCAGCTCTGATATTGATATGGATTGGTATCATACTGGATCAATCTGAGACATTGTGTGGAACTAAGAGCTTTTTTCAAGTATTGATAGATACGTACCATAATATATTTTGGATCGTTCAGTTCGATGCCAATACGTTAATCTGCAAATCTAAGGAGAAACCAGAGAAAATAATCACAGAAAGGATAACAAAAGCAGTAAAGATAGTTTTTTAAGTACAACTACTATTATCATTTTAGTACAACAGGATATAGAACGCGAGTTCAGACACCTGAAGAGCATTGGTTGCAGTCTTGCAGTTTTTTGGCTACTCTTTAACTGCAGTATTACACAGGATACAAGAAGAATTGCTACTAGAATTCATCTCATTACCTTTGTGAACAATAAAATAATGTATCTACAAAATCTGATACCTATACACTACATGCAGATCTGTTGTTTTGAGAAGCCACATATCTGCCAAAGTAGTATAAACCGAGAAACCACATCCCAATTATTTCAAAGGAAAGTTGTAAACAAAAACTCTCAAAAGCGAAAGCATTACATTTAAAACCCAATCTTATCCAAATAAAATAACCACACTAACTTATCCCGATACTAAAATCATTAAAAAACACAAATGGGTACAAGTGCCTGTGCATGGAAGCTATGGAGAAATAATCTGACAGTATGACTAACTGTAAGATGAAGAACTCCTTAACCTGAAAGCAAACTGGTGTCCTGATCAACATAAAAATCCGAGGAAGGAATTCGTTGCAGAAAATGTTCAGAAGTTGTAAGCATTCAGTTCATATCTAAGGCCATATGGAAGCTTTCATACCAACGCATGGAATTGATCTACTAGATTTAAAAAATTCCCCAAAATATCTCAGAGAGCTTTAGATCACTATCTCCTCCCACAATGTTCCTCCTTTGTTTTCAGTTATTCTGTAGCAAGTTGACATTCAAATATGTACTGTAACAGCAGCAGCAGCAGCATCTGATTTCAAAGAACAAGATTCAATTCACGCCACAACAATTATCCCCTAAAAAAACAATATTTGGTAAGAAGTTGGACAATCTAAGAAAATAATAACAGAAATTTCAAATGGGGATGGAAGTTCTGCACACACACCATCGGCAGAAGTCATCTTCAATGCATTGATCATCTCAGATACCACATTATAAAAATTCCTTGCTGCCAAAAACACTAAACAAGAGAATGTTAACAAAAGGTAGATAAAGAAAAGAAGATATGATTAACAAATTCAACTGCAACAACCTCTCCTAAATCAAAAAATTACTAGATAATCTTTAACTAAAGGGCTGGCCTTATGGTTTAGATTTTTGTTCATCAGGTTAATTTATGTTCTAGCTTTCAAGATTTGAATACTCTAACAATAGTCCATATGAATAGGGTCAAATTTCATTTCATTTTATTTTTGAGACTGTCATCATGAAAGTCACTCCTATAGTTGGGGTTGCAGCTTCTCCTTGAAATTTTTTTAAATGAAGGTTACCATGTTTAGATATCAAAACACGTTTCTTTTTCCTTAAAAAATGAAACAAAATCTTAATTGAGTTTTGCACACAGTGAAATGATTTAGCACTAATGCTATGTTCTTGGACAAGTTGAAGATGTCTGTACTACAATTCTCAATAACCTAAGCATCTAAAATGGAACATTACTATGCTAGATTTGAAAGATCTGAAATAAGTCCAACAAAATCTGAGAAAAGAAAATACCCTCTTTCAAAATCAAGGTTTTAAATTCCGTTGACATGCCACGATATATCGCCATTTTCTAGTTTGGCAACACAAAATATGTTGGCGATATTTCTCCATTTTGGAGAAATTTGCCCGGCCCCCCTGACGAAATCGAAATATAAAACCTTCTTCATAATGATCTCTTCAACCACATTCATGACTCTGTTTTTCCACAACACATTGGGTAAACCAAGTGTTAAATACTTTCTAAAAACTTAAAGTCAAAAAAATAAAATGAAAAAGAGGAAAACTGTATGGAAAGTAAAGTCAGGGACTTTAATAGATAGTGGTATATTGTCACTGTTCGAGTCTTGTCACCAAATTTATTGAAATGTTCACATTTCCTATTACCTAAGACCAAAGACACATACTGAAATTAACAAGCCATGTAACCAAAAGAGTCAATTTCTCATATACATCTATAAATAACAACACTACAGAAAGCAGAAGCAAGATTTTTTTTTTTTGCATAAACATAAATAGCATGGTTCAGATTATGTTGATAACTAGTCCATCAAGGATGAAATGTGATGAAAGCTGCAGTGTGGACTGTGTCCAAGGGAACGATGCCTTAAGTGTGACAGACATCATTAGAGCTCAATAACGAGGGAAAATCCGGTATTGGATACAACTTAGTCAAGGATTAGCAACTTTAATCTGCAAATCTAAGGCGAAACCCAAGAAAATAATCACAGAAAGAGTAACAAAAGAAATAGTTTCGCGAAGTACCAATAGTACTATCATTTTAGTGCAACAGAATATAGAATATGAATTCAGACACCTGAAGAACGTTGGCTGCCCGTCTTGCAGACTCTTAAACTAATTGTATTACATAGGAAACAAGAAAAAACTGCTACTAAAATTTATCTTATTATCTTAGTCGATGGAAAAACAATGCATCTAAAATCTGATAACTAAAATCACACATTTGCTCAGTCTATTAAAAGGATTAAAATGTAACACAAATTTATGCTTTCCTTTACTTCGTACTTACAACAAAGAAATTATATTTTCTAGCACAAAATTTGATGTTGTAAGCGAATCAAAAAATTCAAGTCCAGTTATTATCCAATGGGATATAAAACTCGGCAAGAGAAACAAATATAGCAGCAGTCTTTTCCCCTTGTTTTTACTTGTTTGTAACAATGGAAGTCATTTTTTTTCCTTGTTTTCCTCATCAATCTCCAAATTATCGTTTGCATGAGAGAGAGAGAGAGAGAGAGAGAGAGAGAGAGAGAGAGAGAATGATATTCTCTCATTTGAGTTGATAGAATGATATTCTGCTACATAGGAAAACATAATTATAAAGACATCAGATATTTTCAAAGAGCCAAAACTAAGGAGAAAGTGCAAGACTGGTAGAAATAGATTGGTGGGATGAAATTTATTTGCAACAAATTAAAAAGAGAAGAGGGGTGGGAAAAAACAAAACCGAAGAAGAAAATGAAGATACTGGTGGGAGTTGAAAGTGATTGAGTTTGATGGAAGCAGCTGGATTCCCTTCCTATTGCTGAATGTCTTTATTTGGGATATGAGCTATCTTAGCCCAATCCTCGCCTGTCTCTGGTTGGCATCGTCTATATAAGTGAGGACATCCCCAAATTTTCAAATATGCAAGTCCAGTGAGACGTTGCATCCCTTTAGGTAGACACGTCAACAATGGAAAATTCACAAATATAAGTGTTTGAAGCGATGCGAGGTTTGTCAGCCATTCAGGTATTGTTTTCATTCCTTCACAATACTTTATCTCTAAATATTGCAGGGAGGTAGCATGTTGAAGAGCCTTAGGAAGAGACACCAGGTTTGGCTGGTCCTCAATGCACAACTTTTGTAGGGACCTGAAGCTTGACGGAACTTGATCTTCCTCCACTTCCAGCCAATTAAGCTTTGGACAATTGCTAATCAACAGATCCATGATATATTGCGTGATTGGTAAAGAAGTCGTTAGCATTGGACAATTTCTAATAGACAAAGATCGAAGGGCAGTGAGGTGTTGCAGTCCCTCTTCAGACAAAGATGTCATATTAGGGCAGCCAGAAATATGCAGATGCTCAAGAGAAATGAGATTTTGCAATCCCTCTACCGGCAAAGATTCCAGGCACTCACAATTACATATTTCTAAACGTTTTAGAGTGGAAAGGCAGGAAAGAGGGGTGGTGATAGGGTCTTTTGATATCATTGACAGTGATAGCAGGTCATGGCTGAATGTACTAAGCCTCCATATTTCCAAAGATGGATGACATGGCATTGCAATTAACCTTGTGCAATCACTTATTTCCAAAATGGTAAGACGTGGAAAGGATAACAATTGATCTCCTTGATCTGTTGCCATCGACCATTCCCATTTCTCAAGGTTAGGTAAATCATAGAGGTAGAGTTCTTGTAATGATGGAAACCCTCCCCCCACATTCTCCCCGAAGATCTCTGTGCTGATGAACTTGAGGGTCGTCAATCTTATTAATCGGAGAATCTTAAGATGACGGAGTCCACCAAACACTGGAAGATGTTGGCACCGTTCACAATGTCTCAATTCAATCCTCACTAGATTTATGAGTGATGACATTCTCCAACTTATTGGGAAACGAGCACCCCCAAACCCATCAATAGACAACTCCTTCAGATTATGAGGAGGCTGGAGACCTTCCAATACAAGTACCTCATCATCTTGTTGTTGTACATTAGGAGGAGAATCCTCTGTCGAGGTATCTACCAACGTCCACTTTAAAATCAAGATCTCAAGGTTTTGCTTTGCTTTTAAGTTTGCTACCGTGGCATCCATGGCATGTCTAATGTTTTCAAGACTTCTAATTTCCAATTTACCCTTCAGGTTGTCTAAAGCATACAATTCAATTATTCGGCTTCCATTGTTGTTGCCCGCAACAAATAATGGCAATGTCTGGAGAGAGCTCAGCTGGCCTAACCCACACGGCATATAAGTCAAAGAAGAGTTTCCTCGATTGTCGATATGTCTGAGATTAACCATCTTCCCCATATCCTTGGGCAATTCTTTAAGTTGTTCACACTGGAGAACTCTCAAGGTCTGCAAATTCTGCAACTTGCTAAAAGAATTTGGAAAAGATTCAATTTTAGAATCAGACAAATCCAAATACCTTAGATGTTTCAATTTTCCTATAGACTCGGGAAGCTTCTCAAGCTCTGAACCACTTAAATCTAACACACGCAGGTGCATAAAACTTGAACATATATCATCAAGAGATAGTTCACGATTAACTTTTAGTTTGAGAAATGTCCTTAATTTATGCGCCATAAACAACCATGGACAATTAGGTTCACCAACCAACGATATATGTCGAAGAACACTTCCTCGAGGGGCAGCTGTGTTGTCGTTTACAATCAAGAATTCTATCCCAGCAACAGATAGTGCAAGATCGTGTATAAGGTCATGCATTTTAAAGCTTTCTATCTTTCCATATTCATCTTCCTCTACCTCTTGGAAGAAAGACCTTGATAATAAATCATTAAAGTGTTCGTTACCAATATCCTCCATTTGTCGACTAGATGATTGGATTAGCCCTTCTGCCAGCCACAGTTGGATCAACACCTCTCTTTTAATTACACAACCCTTTGGGAACAACGAACAGAAAGCAAAACATGCCTTTAAATAGGATGGCAAGTGATCGTAACTAAACCTCAATACAGGTAAAATATTGAGGTACTTAGCTTCGTGGTAAATATCATTCTCTTCAGACAATTTCCATATTTCATTATCTTGGACAAACCTCCAGTAACTCTCATCGGTGGAAGCACACAATAGCCATCCAAGTTCACTTGCAGCCAGAGGCAGACCTCGACATTTTTTCGCAATTTTTTTACCAATTGTTACAAGGTTTGGGTAATCAACATCCTCGTTGCCACTTGGAAAGGCAATTTGTTTGAACACATCCCAGCAATGTTCATCTGATAACCCTGGCAAATAGTATCTTGAAGTTTCACACATGACCGATGCAGTCTTGCTGCTACGTGTTGTGACTAGGATCTTACTTCCTTTTTCACCAGCACCTTTCAACAAATCTTTCAACCGAGCCCACTTGTCATGATCTTCATTCCATACCTTATCTAAGACCAGCATATATCTCTTCCCATTCAACCTCTCTCGAAGATGGCGTTGTAGCAGTTGCAATTCTAAGTTGGCACATATGTCACCAGTTATGCATTCTAAAATTGCTTTACCAATTGATTTAATGTTAAAATCATCAGAAACACGCACCCAAATTTGTGGATCGAAATGCTTTACTATCTTCTCATCATGGTAAACTAATTTAGCAAGTGCGGTTTTTCCAATTCCGCCCATCCCAACTATGTGTATGACCGTGACATTATTGTTGGGGTTGATGTCATTGCCCAACTCCATTAGCAGTTTCACAATTACTTCTCTATCCTCGTCTCTTCCAATACCCCAAATTGGATCGGGGAAGAGAGAGTGGGTCTCCCGTTCAGCATTACTATTAATTGACATAAATAAACTGGGCTGTGTTGGAGGATGAAAATTGTTCTTATCTGATGTAATATACTCCAATCTCTGCCTAATCTTCCTAATCTCACGACCCATCATATAATCACGTATGAGAGTTGAAAAGAATTTGCATACCTCTTCAGTGATGCAACGGCCAATCTGACCCTCCTCCATTTGTTCTTTGGTGGCGAAATCATCGAGCACGTCGTCGGCATCGTAAGCTATGTCTTTAAGCTTTTCCAACCAGTCTCTAATGGGATCTGTAATAACGTATTGGCCGTTGATTGCGGCATTTAGTGTGGCGCTGATGGTGGTCAAGGAAGCTTGAAGCTTATTCAGCTCTTCTTTGGCAAACCATATTAAACAGATCTCTTGACCAGCGAGATCGGCTAGCTTCGTCGAAACACTCTTTACAACGCCGTAGAGAACTGCTTCTCCCATCTTCTTCTGTTGAGGAATAGCTTGGAACTGGAACTGGAACTGGAACTGGTAGAATGCCAAGAAAGCTCTGTTTTCACTTTCCAATTCGAAATTAATTTATATTGATGGTTCTTAACTCAAACTCGTGATGACGATACATACACACATATATATATATATAAGTCATCGTCAATTTATCTTAGCTTATATAAATATTTGATCAAGTGATTGTCGATTTATTTATTTATGGTTGGATTGTCAATGCCTTCCATTTTTTATTTTTAATTTATCTTAGTTTTTTTGGGTTATATAGGTCCCTTTATCTAGATTTCTGATTTTGTTTTTGTTTGTTTGTTTGTTTTTTTGTTTTCTTGATAATTAGTTCTCTTTCTCGGTGGAGAACCGGTTACTTTTTTTTCTTTGTTGTTTGTACATTCTCTTCCTTTTTATATCATTTTTCCTTATCGGTCAATTTTTTTTTTTTTAAATAGCTGCTGATTTAGGTGGTGAGCAAGTAACAATGACCTCCTTGTATTAATTATCAATAAATGAAGTTATTTGTTCACATACCCATCAATTGCATCATAATTTTATTTTTATTATTATTATATTATTAAATATTTAAATTACTAATTCACATTTTTATCCTTCTAAAAGTATATACAAATCAATTATATGTAGTTCTTTCATTGAAGAACTAATATAGTTAAAGGTAAAATAATTATAATATATAAATGTAAGGGAAGTTTGCATAATTTACCCTATGTTTAAGACAGTGTTTTATATATATATTATGAATATTTTAAAAGAAAGCTTACAATTTATATAAAAAATGACTTGCTAAGTCAATGCTTTTTGTTTTCTTTTTATAAAATTTAAATCATGGTCTACAGTAGTTTGATTATTGCTTAAAACATGGTCTTTTTTTTTTGAAAAAAAAAAAAAGACTAAAAAACATAGTCTTAATGATAGAGAGTAGAGACAGCCACCCACTCCTCTCTCTCTCTCTCTCTCTCTCATATTTTATAACATAGTCTTTGTTAGATATGAGGGTGTTAATTAATTAAACTTAATTGAAACAAACATATAAAATTAGAAAATTGACACAGGCAATTTTAACGAGGTTCGGTATAAACCTACTCCTCGGGACCACGTCCAGATGATGATCAAT
>JAUPMG010065388.1:0-13370 GCA_031762675.1 Pachysandra terminalis | reverse complement strand
CCACGAGATTACTCCCTCTGGAACAAGCTTGGTGCAACACAAGCGAACAGCGTTCAAAGTGCAGATGCTATATTGGCGTATCAACAGGTACTCATGAATCACATGCATTTTTAATGGATATCCACCATATTAAAGTAAAATATTTTACTCAATCGAGAGACACAACTGACATTGTGTGTATAGAGAGTCATCAAGTACCCAGGATTATCTTTTGCTTAATTTTCAGCATCTCTTAAATTGATCAACTGAGTTGGGGAATGCTGGGAGAAAGCCAGTCCTCTCTTTCTATTAAAACTAAAACAAAATAGGATCTTAAATTATTGATACCTATAAAGTAAAAATGGGGGTTAAAAATGAAATATGCTGCACTGGACACACCCCTCCATATGAAATATAACACTGAGGTGAATAATCAATATTGTAAGAAAAATCCATGTAAATACACCTTCAAGCAGATTGATAAGATGGGTCAAAGGTGATAACAAAATGTTGGCAATCCATCAGAACTATCGATTTCACCTTGGCATTTTTCTTGGGGATTATATGCCTCAGATTAGTTACTCTTCATCCAGTAATACATGCTCTGGTTGGAGATCTGAGCCAATTTTCAAAGGAAACCATCTCATTCGACCATGTATTTAATAAACTGGTCACGGCCGGCTCATTAGGAGTTCATAGGCTTTGGCTTAGATTTGGTCTAAGCTTGCTACTTTAAAAATATTACTTTAAGCGCATAAGCCTGTTACTACATTAATGTATATAAGCCCCTAGTGCATTTATAATAAAAGAACTGGTCAGGTCACAATAATTAATTGGACTCCAACTCCAAGTGAGCCTAACAATATAGCTTGAGGACCTTATATAGGAAACGATTAGGAAGTTGCAGTTCTCCCAATTGGTCTGGGATTTAAATCTGTTGGGACAACTCCCACCCCTCAACCGTTTCTATTATAAGAAGCACCACCTCTCCCCCTTGCCTTGCTCTTGGTTGGCCAGACTAGATGTGCTGTTTTCTTTATAATAAGTATAAATTGACAATAGTTTATGTGAAATTCTAATAGTAAAATATAACATATAACTTATAAACTATAACATTCCACTGCATTAGGGAGGGTTCTGTTTTGAAATGATTTATTTATAGTAAAACTGGTCAAATTGGTTATGGTATTTGTTTTCTTTTTTGGTTTTCTCACTGGTCCAGTTATGAAAACATTGCTCAGAAATGTTGTTGTCTCTCCCCTTTAAAATTTTATAAATTTATGCAACATTTAAAAATGCACTGACGGGACAACAAATTTATCACCGGGATGATTTTTTTGGCGTAATTTCTTATGTTTATGCCATCAAGGGACTAGATTAAGTACTAACACAGAGGCTCACGTCACTCATGTTATATGCATAGCAATTTGTTGGTAGAATTTGCATTTTGCATATTGTTTCCTTTATAACAATATCTGCCTTTTATTATATTTTCTAGATTATATTTATTTTGGTGTTTCCGTGGCCTCACAGGCACTAGACTTGAAGCCCAATTATGTTCGTGCATGGGCAAACATGGGTATCAGTTATGCAAATCAGGTTGGTTTTCTCATTTAGTTTTATTAATCATTTTTTCATACATTGACCAGAAAGACTCAAATTCTGCATTGTACTCCATTTTGGAATTGATAAGGACTAAAATTACTGCATTGAAGTCCCCTTGGTATCAATCCTTGGAATGCTTCTAATTGGAAGAGAGTTGAACTTTATTGATTATTTGGTTGAAACATCTCTGCGTCCAATAATAGTTAAGTAAAAATATAAAACCCATTTAAAGAAAATAATACCATAATACTTGTATTGATAAACCTTGTATAAGTTAATAACCCTTTTTGTTTAGTCATTTTTTATATTGGGATATTTCAGTTGAGACTAAATTAATAACCTGGGTGTCGTAATATTTACTGAAGTTTTTCTACAGCTAATTGGTCCCAAGAAAGTTATTTGTACTCTCAAATCTATGTGATATTTACTTCTGATTGTCTCTTTGCTGCACATATTAGCCAATCTGCCGCCATGTGCTCCCCAAGATAATCAGGCATATTCTCAATGTTTGGGGCTGGCTTATGTTTGTTGATGGATTTGATCCATTAATTCAACCATATAATGAGATGGATCTTCTGATGAGTTTATGGTGAATATTTACTTGCTTGTAGACCTTAAGCTGACTTATTGATAATCCGTTGTAGTCGATATTTTTCAGTATAATACTTGTGTATAACTTGGTTTTTTTTATCAGTAATTAAAATTTTATTAATATGTCCAAAGGACTATAAGAGTACAGAACTAGACCACTCTGAGCAACACCAGAAATTATGTAAACAGATTTAACCAATTACTTATTTATTAGTACACTTAGTCCCAAGGATTAAATTTTGACCTTGTAAATGACGTATAGTGTTCGTATCAGCTAATGACATGGAATATGGTAGTAGAATGCTATGATATCATGGTGAGGAAAAGAGGTGGTAGAATGTCATGATAATATGTAAGTTGAATGTGTGAACCATTGTAGGTAGGTCGAGGATATTTGGCGTTTTGGCTATCTTTCAACATGACAAATAGACTATATCACTTTGAGTCCCTTAAAAATACTGTCAATTCTGATGATCTTAGCGATGCTAGGGTGTGGAGTCTTGAGCCGAGTAGGGTATTCTCTTCCAGATCTTTCCGTCAGTCTTTGTTGATGGATGATAATCTTTCACCTCCTCAGTTCTCTACCTCTCTGCTTTGGGGGGCTATGGCTCCTAAAGTAAAAGCCTTCATTTGGACGGCTCTCCTTTATCGTATCAATACTGCAGATATCCTTCAGAAGAGGAGACCTTTCTTGGCATTATCTCCTCATGTGTGTCCTATGTGCGTGAACTGTGGGGGAATCAGTGGATCATTTATTTATTGGGTGTAAGTTTGCTGCTCAGATCTGGGAGTCTCTTATCCGGATTTTGGGAGTTTGTTGGGTTGGTCCTTGTACGGTGATTGACATGATGTATCAGTGGTGGTTCCCGTCCCTTGGGAAGTGTGGTCAGATTCTTTACAGAGTTGTTTACTTTGCAGTACTTGGGGGGAGAGAAACAGAAGAATTTTTTATGGGAATGGGAAAGAGTGTGGGTGCCGTCATGGATTCTATTATGAGTATGGTTGTTTCTTGGGTTTGTTTCCTTCCTGGTTCAAGGATGTGTCTTGGGCAGATATCTCGAGATGTTGGGTTACAGTAGCCTCCCTTTAGTCTTTTAGAGTTTGATTCCTTTCTTCTTTTTAGGCATGGGCCTTTGGTTCCCCTGTCTTGGGGAATCTTGGGTGCCATTTGTATTTTTCTGTTTTTTGTTGCTGTTTTCTGCCTCTTAGCTGTAATCTTTTTCTGATGATTTAATACTGTGTTCATATTATTGATAAAAAAAAAAAAAAATAGACTATATCACAATATAGCATTACTACATTGGGATGTTCGGTTAAAAAAAATGTGGATGTTGCATTTTAACATAGTTAATGAGCTCATTGTGACTCTCTCTCTCTCTCTATATATATATATATATATATATATATCATTATAACTATATCTTTTTCTTTTTTTTTTTTTGTCATTTATTTCTCAAGTTCAAGATGCCATTATATAAGAGTATTTTGATCTTAGTGCCGAAATTCATCTACCCTAGGTGGTGCATCTGCTCTAGAAGCATGGGTTGGCACTATGCGCAAGCTTTAAAAATCATTCCTCTCAAAAATTACAAATCACAAATTTCACGTGCTTGATAGGTTCTCTCTCTTTCTCTCCATTTGTCTAGTTAATATTTAGAATGCACTATAAAATGAAGAGAGCATTCTATTTGAACTTTGGTTTCACATTTCTCATTAAATTGCCTCAAGTATAATAACTTAAAAAGGGAAAAAAAAACGTAGGAAAAGATGATGAAAAAGCACTCACATCATGTATCCACCCTCACTTGTTTGTTTTTTTATGTGGGGTCCTCTCTCTCTCTTTCCCAAGTTTAAATGTCCCTCTGCAAATTTCATGGATAATGAAGAATTTTATTGAAACATAAAGGTGGAGAATGTACAAAAAGGTGAGGAAGCACGCCTGTGGAGCACACTTCCCCACAAAAAAAAAAAAAAAAAAAAAAAATTGAAACAGCAAAGTACAAAAGCACCCATATGTAATCCGCGATCTGCCCATCACCCATGATCTGCAATCTCACACAACATCTCCAGAAGCTGAATGCCCAAAAAGACTGCATCTCTTCCAACACCCCTATCATTGGCGTCTCTAAGAACATGGGAGAATGAGATGTTCAAACCACGAGCTAATGTCATAACACGCCTTAATGTCTAAGTTGACAAGAAACAGCTAATGAGTACCTAATCCATGAAATGACAGTCAAAGAATCCCTTTCCACCTCCAATTGATTAAAAGCCTATGCCCTTGCCTCCTTAAGAGCTAGCACTAGAGCATGGATCTCTGCTCTAAGGATGTCAGCATCACCAATAGGGTACGAAAATGCATGCAAGAATTCACCATTATTCTTTCACTTGGAGTGTATCTGTATGTGTGTATGTATGTGTGTGTGTAGATCTTTCACTTCAAGTTATATTCTATTTATGAGTAATTTATTCAGTTATTAATATAAATAATCTCTTTGATATAATTAAATAACTATTTAAAGTTTAATTTCTATATAAATGTAAAATACTACTTACATTTAGAACTCTATTCATAATTCTAGAATGCCTGATATAATTTACAACAGTGTAATTTATCAAAAAGAATTCATACATACAAATATAGTGTATGTGTGTGTGCACACCTACGCTTTCAATATGCTCTAGACTGTTGGGTATTTTGGATCTAAACACTCTTGGTCTTGTTCTGCGTTTTTGGGCACTTATGTTTTCACTTGTCATTCGAGTCTGTTGATGGTATAGTTCTCTCCTTGGAAATTACATGCCCTTTTTTTGTGAGTGTTTTGTCACTTTGTCATTACTTAGTTTTTCAGATGTCTTTCTCTGCCTGTCATCTCTCCAAGCATTGGGGTGTTGAACTAAATGATATGTAATAAATTCATTGCATTCAGGGTTTGTATGAAGAATCTATACGTTACTATGTGCGAGCACTAGCAATGAATCCAAAGGCCGATAATGCCTGGCAATATTTGAGAATTTCTCTCAGGTATGATTAGTCAAAGTTTTATTGCCTAGC
Source organism: Pachysandra terminalis (assembly GCA_031762675.1). Lineage (NCBI taxonomy): Eukaryota > Viridiplantae > Streptophyta > Magnoliopsida > Buxales > Buxaceae > Pachysandra > Pachysandra terminalis. The sequence continues at coordinate 8,140 of JAUPMG010065388.1, read as the reverse complement.
ATGCATTTCAAGAACAACCAACATTTCACCCTCTTTGTTTTTCTGCAGCTGTGCTTCGCGAAATGAGATGCTGGAAGCTTGTGACTCACGAAATCTCGATGTTCTCCAGAAGGAGTTTCCTCTCTGAAGTTATGTCTCAGAACATTCACCAGTTGAATAAGGCCTGAATTCAGAAGCTCCACTATTGTAGTTTAGAGCTGCATGTTCTATGACAGGTACAAATTTGAGGGGAGTTATAAAATGCTGCTTCTGAGAGGGGTAAAAGTTCAAACATGGCTATTTGTCTGTTGTGTTGGATTTGAAGAAATAATTTTGTTGTACAACTCCCTGAGGCTTGGAGAGGGTAAACTGATTATAGGAGACAGAGATTGTTGGGAAGACATTATTTATTTATTTACTATTCACAATCTATGAGAAATAAACATCATTTAATAATGGGATTACATATCCACTACTTGTAGCCAGATGGAAATGGAGGCTAACAGGTTCCTCATTTGCTAGTGAGGAGCACAAGTTACCTATACCAACATCCTTAAATCATTTAAAATGATTAGTTTGATTACAATGAGTTTAATGCTTCGTTTGCAGTAAACCAGGATCATAATTTTTATGTAAATTTTTAACATCCCTTGTAGTTTGATCTAAAGTACTTACCCCTAATGTTTTATACCATGTCTCCCTGGTATTAGGTCACACTCTGTAGTTTAGCGAGTCGTTTGCAGCTAAGATCATAATTTGGAGTGCCCCTTGTATTTCTAACAGGATATCGTAGCCCCTACAGTCCATTGGCAACTGTAGTTTTTGCACTATATGGAGGCACTATCTTCTGGAAAAAAATTTGAGTGTTTTTCAGACCATATAAGCTTTGAAATATCTTTTCTCATAGAAGGAACTTAACATTCTTCATAGGAGGTGGATGAAGTTAGCTTTTGGGAAAAGATTTGAGTTTTTTTTAGACCATAAAAGCTTTGAAATAACTTTTCTCACAAAAGGAACTTAACATGCGTCAGAGATGGATGAAGTTAGCTTATGGGAAAAGATTTGAGTTCTTTTTATACCATAAAAGCTTTGAAATATCTATCCTCACAGAAGAAACTGAACATGCATCATAAGAGGTGGATGGAGCTGGTCAGTGACTAATTTCTCACTCCAATACCATCTTGCGAAAGTGAACATAGTAATGGATGCACTGAGCTGGAAGTGGAAGCCACAGTCTTTTAGGACACTTACTAGTTCAAAAATGGAAGATGGTGAATCTCTGACTGAATTTGAGGTACGGATTATGGCACAAGGGCCTCACGCTGTTCTTTCAAGTCTGGTGGTGAGACCGATATTGATGGATATAATTATTGAATTTCATAAGCTGGACCAGTGGATACAGTCGATGGTGGCAGAGGAGTCAAGGCCAAATTGGGTCGTGCATGTAGATGTATCAAATATAGAGGCAGAGTGTGTGCCTGGTGATGCTGATTTTAGGAGGGAGATTCTCGATGAGTAAAGTTTATATAAACATTCATATATCACAATTGTTTTTTTATCAGTAGTACGTATAAACATTCATACATCACAATTTTATTTTTATATAAATATTCGCTCAGCACAATTTATTTATTTATATTTTTTTTATAAATGTGTATAAATATTCACAAATCACAACTTTTTTTTATCAGTAGTGTATAAACATTTAAACATCCCAACTTTTTGTTGATCAGTAAAGTGTAAACATTCAAACATTGCAATTTTTTTTTAGAAGTAAAGTATGTATAAACATTCACATATCACAAATTTTTTTTTTTTTTTATCAACAGAGTGTGCAAACATTCAAACATCATAAAATTTGTTTTTGATAAGTATAGTGTGTATAAACATACATCATAAATTTTATTTTTAATCATTAAAGTGTATAAATATTCACACCAAAACTTAACATTAGTCAGTAGTATATAAACATTCACACATTATAAATTTTTTTTTTATCAGTTAGTGCGTATAAACATTCATAAAAAATGGTTCCTAATCGCGACTTCAAGCAAGGAGACAAATTGTTGAGCTGTCATTCATATGTGCGCCAATCTATCCACTCCTAAGTTCCGATACTACCTCCTAAGCTAATTGAATGGGACAATCTATCCACTCCTAAGTTCCGATACTACCTCCTAAGCTAATTGACTGGGACGCATTTGAACGATCCCATCAACGTTAAATGAATTAAATTGTATCATGCTAAACATCTCGACGAAACAGTGACTAGTAGCTTGATTAGATCTTAAGAGCTGACTGGGCAAAAATGGCAAGACAAGACCTTAGTTTATTAACTTGTTGGCCATCAATATTTAGTATAGAGATGTGAAGTGGGTCAACTCTTATATCACTTAAAATCCAAAGGATAATATTCCTGATTCTCATTGGGGGCGGGCGTTGGGTTGGGATCGTTCCTTTCTATGTTTACGTTTTTATCATAAATTCTCCGTTGGTGAGAGATAAACTGTAGTCACTTCACTACCTGATACTTGATAGATAAAAAATTGTATGTGACATAAAAATATATATATATATATATATATTTCTTTTTTTTTTTTTATTGAAAAGAAATTCAGAACTGCAATGCCTGAAAGATATGTACCGTACGTAGAAAGAAAAGGAGAAATAACTTTAAAACCACGCTAAATATATACTATATACAGTCTTGTAAATGAATCTCCTAAAATCATTTGGTCTCTATTATTAATTTATTTTCTGATGGGGAAGATGTGGTACGATGGATCGGCCATGTGCACTAAAATAAATATAAATACATTGCTTGCTCTTCCTTTACTTCTCCCGCACGGACAATCCACCTGACCTTGACATGTCTACTACAACCCTGAGCCCTACCCTACCCTATATATATGTAGCATGTAGTATGTAGTATGTACACTCGCACAATGAATAATATAAAATCCATACTTCCTTTTTTCTGATCTCCACAAGCTATGTAGATCCTCTAGTCTGTTTTTTTTTTTTTTTGTTTTTGGAACTCTACAGCACGCACCCTCTCCTCATGATCTATCTTCTCACCACCTTCTCCTTCCAGCACCACCACCTGCCACCTGCCATTGAACAGTTTATGATGGGTTACGGATCCTATGTATCAAAAGTAAATGTCTGAATTAAAAATTAAGCCGGAAAATATCTTTAAAATTATTTCTCGTTAATTAATAGAGAAAATATATGGGAGTATGGATTGTATACATGTAGGAGTGATTCAAAGAAAGAGAAATGATAATTACAAAGTCGATAGATACAAGAGATTTAATTGAGGAATTCAAAGAGATAATGAAGGCAATACAAGGGATTTGATTTATAAAATTTAATAAGTTTTTTTAATTATTTTTAGATTAGAAACTAAGTTATTATTTTTATCTTATATACTCTTTTATTCGAAGTCCTGGAGTCTCTTTGTAATCACCTTAGAATACCAATAAACTCAGTTTTTCTTCACTTGTAATACATCTATCCCATCTATGTGATTCATGCATGTAACTAGAAACATCTATATATAGTTTATAATCTAATTTCCATTGCAATGAACAGTGACCCTGTGGGGGTAAGTACACAAAAACCATTTAAAACAATATATATTTCCATAAAAGATGGCCCCAGATGAGACATGTACTACTGTGGATGTTTATGGTCTTTCCTTAGGCCAAAATTGGTGGTTGTAGCAGGTCTGGCTGGCAGCTGAATGAATGAATGAACAGCACATAGATCCAAATATATGGGTTAGGTTCCCATATGAGACTTCTTGGGTTGAGAGTTGAGAGGCTGTTTATTCTGATCCTTGTGTGATGATCGGCCGGTGAATCTATGACACCAGACAAGTACGTTGATGTCTACTCCTCTCTCTCTCTCTCTCATATTATTAAGTGTAGTTGTTATTCTCCTACTATTTCGTCCTGGCGGAAGAATCACTCCGGGCTGCATTAAACTAACAATTTCAGGCCTTGAGAATCTTTAAAAGTCATGGATAAGATCATCACAGGATCTTTTAACGCCCAAAAAAAAAAAAAAAGGGGATTTCCGCCATCAGACAGAGAACCATGCTTAAACTTCCCAGAAATCCTCTATGATTTTCCCTGCGTGGCATGACCCGTGATTTTGGCCATGGTTGGTTTGCATTGTGGCATCTTCTTAATTCTGAAAATGAAATTAGAATCTTAAAAGTAATTTGGTGCAGGATCATTTTTTTCCAAGCTTTTGGCATGCAAAACATTCTTCTTAAGAATTAATTCCATCAGCCTGCAGTCTCTCACAAAAGTTATTATGCAATAAAATACAGATCAATGAAAACATAGAGGAAATTAAATTATCTATTGTGGAGTGGGAGAATAACCAGCGGCCCCACTTCATAACAAACATTCCACTGTTGTCTTTCTCACAAGAGTTAAAAATAAAATAACAAAACAAAAAGAAGCTAATGTTTTTGGCCTAGCTAAGAGGCTGCAATACTTATTAGCTGGAATGTAGCAACAGTCAAGCTTGGCTATTGCACTCTTAAGTAGTGGAGATAAAGCAAGGCGTCAGTGACAGGGAGAGAGGAATATGCCCACTTCCCAAATGATTTTTTATTTTTATTTTGGCAAAAGGATTTTTGTTACAAACTAAGTTACCACCTTTACAAGTTCCACTTCCCCCAAATGATCCTAAGAACATATCCTTTACCAGCATTTAATGATTAAAAGGAAGGAAACTGAAAATCTCTTTTTTCACAGATTAGGATTTATTGTATTGGATCACATCAACATCGTATATGATTGTAATTAATTGTCTATGGGAAGTAACCATGGTCAACTGAACTTGTGTTTCAGCCAATCAAACGCAAAAGCAAGAGCCAAAGCCAAAGGGTGGATACCTTCATGCATCACAGGGAAGCTTTTGATGTGCTGTGTCGTCAACATGGTTGTGGCCACATAGTAATTAGAAATTTAGAATTAGATCGATCTCACTATACAGCCATCCTTTAAAGGCATTGCAGCTCCTTACTTTCCTTTATTCCATTTTAAAGAGGATGTGTGGCGGAATACACACTCTCTTGGGTTAGGTTTCGTGTCTGTCCTTATAACCATCTTATCAGTGCAGGCTGTCAAGATCTAGAGAACTTCTACAAAGAAGAGTGCGCGCGCGCGCTCACGCATACTTCATATGATTTTTTTTTTCTCTTTTTTTGTTTGGAAACGCCATATGTCACCATGATCAAAGTTTTTCTGTGGGGCCGTCTCTCATACATTGCACCATGCTCGTTCTATAACAATATGTTATCTGAGGTTATAATCATATACGTTATCTGCGATTGTTCACACATCTTTTTCTTCTTCCTTCTTCGTGATCTTCTCTCTATTATTAAATTTAGAGCAGAGTTCATACAGTTGATAAATAAAAAAAAAGTTCACACATTTCTTCATCTTACGAATGAAACCTTCCACTTTTAGTTCTCCTTTTCTTTCTTTTGCTCAAACAAATTAACTCCTTCATTTTCTCTTGGTAATTGAGCTTATATCTCCCTTTACAAGTTTGTTTTGTTTGTTTTTTCGTGGTTTCATTGTGAAGAACAGAACTAGAACGACTGCCCTCGTCTGATCTTTACCATAGTAGGATTGATTTATCGATCACATCATGGTTTGGAAGTAGGTAACTCGAGAAGTTTAAATTAACTTTTCAAATTCAGACATGCTAGATTTAGATCGTTATTTATCATCTATGTTTCCCTTACTTTTCATTCTTTCTAGAGAGAGAGAGAGATGAAGGAGAATGTGGAACTAACTTGATAAGTCATAAACACACGACACAAGTGAAGGAATCATGGGTGCCCTGAAAAACCGTGGAACACGAGAGATCCGACGCTTAAGAGCTTCAAAAAGGAGCGATTATTCTACATGAGGCAAGATGGGCAGCCAAAGTCTATTTGTGAATTTTGATGGTTTTGTTGAGGGGACAAAAGGCAGAAATTAAGGTAATAGACGGTGCAGTATCAAAGACAGCAATAGGCATATACGGGTATTTGGTGCAGAAAACAAGAACCCTCATGCATTTTCTTCTTGAAAGCATAAAGAGCAAGTGGACAGAATTAATGAAAATTCTTTTTGCAAACAAGGCTAGAACCTTTTGCAGAGATGAAGGGCTTACTGTGAGTCTATTATATACGATCATCATTATTATACTGCTTTTATTTATTCATTTGTTTGTAAGAATAGAATAGATACAAGCTGGAATAAGCCATTGCTTATAATATTATCTATTTATTTCTAACAACTTGAAAGATCACCACCAAGTAGTGTCCCTTTCAGGATTAGTGGTGACAAGAGATGATTGATCAGTCTTCATATGTTATTATGAAATACACAGTAACAACTTCTTAAGGCAAGGGATATACAAGAAGATAAGGTAATGAATGAAAAGAAGAAGGAAAGCAATTGCATTGAAGCATCCATTAGCACGAACAACGGACCAAAATAAAGAAGAAAGACACTCACTCAAGAGTCCAGAAGAATATACTTAGTTTAATTCATTCGTAAATTTACATGGAATTAAATATGCCATACCGCAGCTGCTGATCAAATACCGGATAGAATAATTGATTTAGATTATTGCAACTACTTGATTGTACTGAAATGAAATATGCTTCCAATCACAGGCAATACCATAGGAAATGCCAATTCTCTAACTTAAAACAAAAAACATTAATTCGGTTTCAACTTCCCCTCCTCCGGCAAGGAAGTGAAGTAGCCATTAACTTGCAAAATTATATGTTCAATGCAACGAACAGACTACATCACAATGGCCATGCATGCACGCTAGCTAGCTAGCTACGGAGAAGAAGAAGGAGAATGTAGTACTGAACTAGCTAGGGTAAGGGATTTTATAAGGAAGGTCATTCCATTTGGTAAGATGGCTTAGTTGGCAATATTGATTGAATATAACCCATCATCAAATATTAAAAGACAATAATAATAATAAAAAAGAAAGAAAGGGAGGGAGAGGAAAGTGTCATCCTCATCAGTGCCACGAAGAAACTGAAAAGAGGGTTTGATTCTGCCAACCTAGAAAGAAGGAGTCGTTATGAATCTGAAGCTGGTATCCCTCAGAGGGATAATGGAGCCTAAGGAGGAGCTTGGCCTGAGAAAGGGCAAAGGGGCTCAAGGGAAGGTTCGAAAAGCCTGCAGTCCTTAACATGTCGGCCCAGGTCTGGAACATCTCGTGGCGTTCTCTCCTCTGATCATCTCCCTCGGCGGCCACGATGTCAAGGATCTCCCTTCCGAACCATACCTGCTCCACCGAAAGCCTCTCCCGGCTGTTGGGTGGCAGCGTTGCTTCCAGGGAATCGAACACCGCTGTGTAATGGTCCAGCGCCTCCGTGAACCTCTGCAAGAAAATGGGATGATTGTGATTAGCCATTGTAGTTTCTGCTACAGTCACCACCTTGGGGTTCATTGCCTTGAGAGTGTGGAGGAAGAGGCGCAGATCTCGTGAGTCATCCCTCTCCCTCCTAAGCATCAGTCTGTGTAGATAAAGCACACAATTCACAGCCAGCATCTCGTGTTGGAGGAGAGATACGGCGGAGGGAAGATAGAGAGCCATGGAGGTGGGGTGGTCTCCGCCGTGAAGGAGAAGCGGATGGAATTCGAACGCAAGGCCCAGAGAGTGCGCGAATTTTTGAAGGCGGTCACCGGTCCTTCTAAGGATGTCCATGTCCTGTCCTGTACCTGTGATTCGGATCCTAGGCGGTGGATTCAAGGGATCCGAACGCTCAGCTAGGGCTTGCATCAGTGGAGGCCACTGCACTCCGTGCATGGTGTCAAAGTCCAGGATATGTATAGATTGATGGCCTTCAGCAGCTTCTAAGATAGCTTGATTTGCGGTGAGGTGGCTGAACCTGACGAAAGGGGTGATTTGATTGAGGGAGAGATAAGAGGAGTGAAGAGATTCCGACTCGGGAGCCCAGCCGCCGGCCGGTATGATGGCATCTCCAATAGCCGTTGCCGCTGTCGTCGTAGGGATCACGACACCGACACCGGTGGTGGTGGTGGTTGAAGAGACAAAGTTGTAGGAGTAGCGATTGAGACGGGAGGAGAGGGCTCTAGTGAATTGATGAATCAACCTTTCG
>JAUPMG010065377.1:0-13370 GCA_031762675.1 Pachysandra terminalis | reverse complement strand
GTTTGAAATATAATCTCCAAGACAATAGTGTTTGGTAGTGAGGAAGCAGTACAAGACAAAATTTTCAGCTAAACTGCTAAAAAAGAGGAAAAAAAAGTAGTAATTAATTAGAGTAATACATAGTTGAGAATGGATATCTGATCTCCTCATAGGTTCAGAGACATCAGACATGGAAGTATTGCTAATTAAGAACTGCACTAGATTTAGAAGCGAGGTAATTATAAAGATTGACAGTCAAAAACTATCACTGTGTTGATATCAAAAAGATTTGTCTAAGATCATGCTTCAAAAGGATATATATTAGTACTTGAGTTATGGAAACACAATCAGTTTGTGACCAACAATCTGCTACAATCCATCACTAAAAAGAACAAAAAGTTTTAGTACTTGAGATATAGTAGCCCCATAGGTATATCACAATTAATTCATGAGAACTCTTAAGAATAACAGCCTGAAGTGTAGGGCGATTCCTATGTGTAGCTTGAGCATCTTGTTCTACCACATCCCAAGATTGGAGCCGCAGCATTAAAAATCTGTTTATGATGAGAAATCCAAACCCTAGAACTGAAATCTGACTAATACCAAACAAAATCTGTCTCCTCAAATAAGTAAAAGATATATAGAAGAAGAGAAATCCAAACCCTAGAACTGAAATGAGGAAATGGATAAATAGGAAATTTATTATTATACAAAAAACCTTGATATCGATAATATATGATCTTACCTTATAAATGATGTTGAAAGTTGACGACGAGAAGTCGGCAACGAGCGACGGCGAGCTACAACGAGAACGGAAGAAAAGAGGAGCAGAAGGGAAAGGGGAAGAAGAGAGTAGGCGCGGGAAGGAGAAGGGTTTTCGCATATAGATAAATAAACCTTTGGTCGGCGGTCTTTAAAACCCGCCGACAAATGCTAACTCTAATGCGGAGGTCCACTCTAACCCGCCGACAAATGATATATATTAGACGGCGTTCTCCTTAAGACCGCCGACGAAGGCTAACCCCTAGAGCACGAAAATATCCCCGCTCAAAAGGGGGTTTTCTCGGCGGTCCTCTAATGACTGCCGCTAAATGCCACACTTATGCCGGCGGGTACAAAAGACCGCCGAGAAACCACATCTTTAACGGCGGTCAGATTAGACCGCCGTTAAATACCGCCGGCAAAAAACACTTTTTTTGTAGTTTGGGCGCCCTCGAGTATGACTTGAGAGGATGTCCCATCACAAATGGGACTCTCAAGAACCCGAGGGCTTGTCCCATCGCAGTTGGGCGCCCTCTAGTATGACTTGAGAAGTATTTCTACATTGGCATCTTGCTGTAAAGGGGCCTGGCATCCTGATGTGGAGTACCTGTTGATATTAGCTTCATTGCATATTCATTGTAATTCTTGATTATCTTGTGATTTATGTAATGAAAAGGTCACTCACGGTAGCACACTACCTTCTCCCTATATCTATGTCTTGGTCGTATATCCCTTGAACCGGTTCCTTGAACCGACCGGGGTTCCTCCTAAGGAAGCTTTCGATGTGTCGCTCATAGTCTTGACATGTGGCGGTCTGTTATTGGGCTATCCGCCCTTACCATTTTTCATACCTACACATACTTAAATCAACTAGTTCCAACTTCGTATATTAAATAGAGGCAAATTACAACCAAATCGAATATAGTTCCTTTATCCACTATTTTAATTCACTTATATACTTAATAATAATTCATTAAATCGATCTCTAGGTTGAGGTCACTACATATATACATTACAACATCATAAAAGCATGATCTCATCATCACACATAGATCAAACAACACACCAAGCATGATTGAGAAGTTTTGCATGAATAAGAAATAAGGAAAGTGACTTACTTCTTAGTTTTCTAGATTTTCTGAGTTTCCATCGCTTGATCTTAGTGTTTTCTCTTCTTCTTCTTAGGGTTTTTGGGTAACCACTAGGAGTTTATTGTAATTTTTTTCCCTATTATTTTCCACGAGTTTTACTTAATTTTTGGGCTCTTAACTTATTAATTAAATCTTTATTAAATTCCTTAAAGTAACCCATGAGTGTCTGGGGCCTTAAGTTACCACACTTAAACCTAATAATAGCGCAAATACTCTTTTAGCCTACTTAGGTCTTCTACAGTCCATTAACGCTTAATGATCCCTTGTCCATTAATTAGTTCATCAAATTTAATTACGTAAATTTTGGTTCATATTATAGAAATAAAATTGTCTCTACTAGTTTTAATTCACATGCTAATCACATCTAAACATGCAAACCATAAATTAAATCATGCAACAATATTCTATCAAATAACATATAAGAGGGCATGCTATTTAGTTTAATTAAAAAAATTAATTTTTTCTTTTAATTCTGGTCATTCGCTTAACCAAAGGGTCCTCTTTGGTTAATCGAGAAGGATTGCGGTTGGTTTGTCGACTAACTGAAGCCTCTTCAGTTCATATCCATCTCTCAATTTATCAGTATGGATCCTCGGTTAACCCAGCAGTTCCTTCGGTTAATAGAGGAGAGCTTCAGTTGGTCTGTCGACGAACCAAAGCCTTTTCGATTAAAAAACCCATAACTCATGTCTCTGTTGGCTCTGTTCGGATATCAAAGAAACTTATTCGTGCGGTTAACCGAGAAACCCCAATGATCAATCGATAATCCCCATCGCTTAATCGAAGACTAGCTTCGGCTGGTCTTCGGTTGGTATTCAGTCTGCTAAAGGGTTGCTTCGATTAACCGAAGACTCGAACCTGGGTTTTTTTTAAATCTGATTTTAATTTGATTTTAACCTACTCTTTTTCTTTTCATCCATCATTGTTTTGGTGTTGAAAAGTAGTAATAAACACCCTTAAATAATGATGATCACAATGTATGATTGCACAAACGCTCCTTAAACAACCATTGTTGCAACCATGCATTGTATGCAGTTTTTCTGAAAAAAAATAATAACTTGGTTGATTCTTAAAGAGATTTCTTGACATACCTCTTGTCCAAGGAAGGCGAATCAACGATGGCTCTAATACCAATGAAGGTTAAAATGAACCTGATCATGTACCTCTCAAAACACTGACCTGAATTTGCAACGGAAGATCTCGATCACAAGCCAAATATCGCCTCACATCTGTAGTATGTTTGATTATTAGAACCATACACAGATGCCCACACTCAAGTAACCAAGGGCTGTATAGAAACCTTAAAACAACCAAATGTCTAAAGGTTGTAATGATGAGAGAGAACTCAAATCTATTCCAGTCTAGGAATTGCATCTCATATAATTACCTAATATGGACATCCTAAATGAAAATTGGGTTGGCCCTCCCATCGGGTATCCAACATTCAAAAGTATCAAATTCTTCTTTATTCATCCTTTTTTTAATTTCTTTTCCCTAGAGCAATCATCAAATTTTCAAATAAAATAAATATTGGCTTCAAGATAAGGAGACAAAAACCATTCTTAAAAAACTATATTATAAGTTTAATATTCACAAAAAAAAAAAAAAAAAAAAAAAAAAAAAACCAAAACCCGGGACTATCATTGAAGGAAAAAATTAACTAAAACTCTCTTCCTCTTAAGAAGAGAAACTTAAAAGAGAGAACTTTACATGTAAACATATCTTTCTATGCTCTACGTCCAACTTAGCTCCTGTAACCATCCAATACCCAGGACTATCCTGTGGCCCTTTACATAACTGCGAGAAATCCACAAACTTCAAAAGCTTTTGAGTTTGTACCGGTACCGGAGGACCCGTCGGAAATACACTGGAATCCACCACCATTGGTGTTTCTTTCTCTTTCTCCGAGCTACCCATTATTGATGTGCTAATCGCCGACAAGAAGCTTGACTTCTGAGACAAGTCCAACAGGCCTTGTTCCCACATTGATTGGCTGATGACGGCACCGGAAACCTTAGAGAACAAGAGACGTAGGTGTAATACACTCTTGGACTCGTACTTGTTTACGTGAAGCTGAGCTCCGGTGACAATGAAGGCAATGTCTTTGCCGACGGCCCAATTGGGGTCATATTTTACGGGTGCAGTACAAACTTGAGAGAATTTTTTCATCTGAATAGCCTCGAAATATCGTTTGTCGGTAATGCCGTCAGAACCTCGCCAGAATGGCAACTCATCAACCTTGTTTTGGAGAACCATTGGCATGTTGGATAAGTGTTGAAGGTGTATGGCTAACCTGAACAATTTTAAATTCTAAATCAGTTGTGTTCAAAAACCTGAAAATTTGACTAAGTTTCAAAGAGTTCGAGTAAATTCAAGTGTTTGGCAAATTAGGATGGACTGAACAGAATTGGTATTGCCGACTAACTAATTGGATATGGTCAAGATGGATTGGACTTCCATGATCACACCAACGAGTAGGGACAACAATGGGGTGGGTTAAACGAGTAACCCATCCCACTTAGGGGTGCAACCAGCCGGGTCATAATCTACAAATAAGAGCAATTTTGTTGGCCTGAATCCGACACTGTTTGAGATTCCAGCTTAACATTGTTTGCCCAAGTCACTCATGATATCATTTGCATGCCAAGCCCAAGTCCGTCCATGTTTGTTCAAATAAGACAAAAATTTTACTATTTTGTTGCTACCAGGATTTAAATAATCCACTCATGGTATCATTTGCCAAGCCCAAGTCTGCCCATGTTTGCTCAAATAAGACAAAAATATTACTATTTTGTTACTACTAGGATTTTAATGCAAGCTTCCACAAGCAAAATAAAAACTTCTCACCACAAAACTACAATCATACAATTAATCCGAGCCCAGCCCGAAAAATTGATCGGGCTTTAAATTTTAGTTCGGCCCGACCTTACGGGCTACTAACTCTTGCCCAAACATAGTGCGCGGTTGATCGGGCCGGGCGGGTCACCCGACCATTGCCACCCCTCCCACCCCTAATGATTAATTAGGGTTTGGTAACCCTTTGGTCTGATTCAAATTTGACTCAATCCTACCATAATCTGCCATGTTGCCGTTCACCTAAAAATTATAGATTTAATTTTTTTCTTTTTTAGAAAAAAAAACATTTGTTTTTTAAGATCTAACATCCGGGCCAAACCCATCCCTTTTCGATACTGACCCGATAAGATTAGAAGTGGATTTGATATTAAGGGGATTATTTTAGAAGCGGGTTAGGGTTTGTCAAAACCAGCTCCGAACCCACCCGTTACCATCCCTATAAACGATTCCAAACAATTCATGAATAAATCAGAAGGTCACTGATGGATCGTTACCTATTGCATTTGATCCCCTCAAGGTACAATCGCATCCCTGTGACGGGTCTCTTCTCGACTGTAACCTGATGATGATCATAGCCTTTTTAGAGTTAAATCCTACGGTGTAAAACAGATTAACAAGAGATTATGCTGACTAATTCTAAGGGAGAAGTAGTACCAGAGTGGTGTTCACGAATAGTTTGGGGCCCATCAAGCCGAAATGAAGAGGAGGAGTTGGTATAGGCCTGTTTGAGGTGGGACCCAATGGCAAGTCATTGTGGATTGGAGCCCATATATTGTGTGATTGGAAGTCCAGAAAGTACTGTAAATCAGCTATGGGAGGCTTGTCTGTAATTTAAATTGGAAAAGAAAAAATAATCAAGAAAAAATGTTAAAGACAAATGAAATGACAGCATAAAAGAAGTAATCCAATCTACAAATCTTGGTCAAACTTGCTATTTGACTTCAGCCCTTTTATTCATGCCAATTTTTGAAATAGAATTCCCCAGCTCACAAGGGAAATAATTAGAAATTCCTTCCTGTTATCCATGGTTGATATATAATTCATATTATTCTCTTTATTAATCTACTTATAGATAAGATGAAATTTAATGGAAAACCAACTTACAGCGAAGGTAGAGGTTGATGGCATGTAATAAGAAGCCTTTGCCAGGAACACTTCTCATAAGAGAAGTAATGGGAATGAATTTGAAGTGAATACCATCCGGCATCGACGGCACCGTTAGAACCCACTCACAGTGGCTCTCTACCTTTGGATCGCCTCCCGTCTTGCGACATATTACAGTTATTCCCTGAAATATTATTCACTGAACCTTGCTTTTCAAATTTATATAGCAAAAAAAAAAAAAACAAATTCCAAGTAAATCTGAACTGTTAATTACTACCAGGTAATTGAACTTACATCTTTTGCTGTGACTGATGAGAAGCTATCGATAAGAACCGGTTGTGGATCAAAGACATTGAAAGCCTCAGGAGCCTGTAAGGAACTAGTGTGATGTAAATATTAAAATTTAAGTTCAATATGATCATCTTATATATCTAAACGAATTATAACAAAGAAGTTAGATTAGTAGGGAAGACCTTGTTTTTGGAGTCTTTCCCTTTGATTCTATGTGGACTGAGAGTGCAAGTTCCTGTAAATAGCTCATCTCCAAGTTTTTCTAAATGTTTCTTGACCTCTGATGGTTGCAAATTTGAAGATTTATCTTGCCTGACTAGAACAACATCACAACCTCCAACGCCCAATCCAACGATAATGTGAGTCCCGTAATTCTCGATGAATCTGTAAAAGTCCCTAAAAACTATTAAGTAAAAGTCCTTCAAATATATAATTCATAGATAAACAGGAATTAAGGTTGTAAATTACGCTTAATATCTTCCTAAACACGCAATAATTACGGTCACCATCGGCAATATTGTTGACATGGAAAGCTTCTATGAACTGAGTCTGGTCAGATTGTTTGATTAGACAAGGTAAGAGCATTCTAGTTGAGGTTACCTAATGCTTAGGTTGGTTACTAATCCATTCCAACTGAGATGCTGACATATATATAATAAATAACCCTAGAACAGGCCTCATTGACTTGAGCTATAGAAGTAGTTTGGCTATCAATCTTTCATGCTTTCAATGGTAAATAGCAGAAATAAAAAAGAAAGTAATATATATATATGTGTGTGTGTGTGTGTGATCACACACACAATTGTATCATATATGTTGCTCATATACTATATATACCTTGCAAGGGCATGGGGATCCCAGGAGGTGGGGACTGCATTTTGAACTTCGTCGGAGAGGATGAGGGGAGAACGATCAATCTGGAGGTTGAAAAGGATGAAGAAGTAACCGTCCATCCCCAAACATTTAGTATTTGTGGCGTCTCTCGCCCATGAACCGCTGTTAAACTGAAACATTGAATTGAAGAGTCCCGATGGGATCTTTCCCGGCACCGCAGCCTTCTGATTGAAAAGCTCCGACATCTGCACAACTTTTCTTTGTTATAATCATATAGCTATGCATACTCATGTTCATTCAGTTTACTGTTTACTAGCTATCATTCACTTAAAAGGATTATCAGTTAATGAAAATCCAGACCCATTTGTGTTAACCAGTAAGACACCTAAGAGGACATGTTGGTCTCAAGAATTAAGGACCACTGGACCAGCTATGGCTAGTATAGATTTCACACTTCACAGACATAACTAGGCAGATCCCTAGGGTGACGATGTTTGCACATGTATAACTTGAATGGCCACAATGTCCCTGAGAGAGAGAGAGAGAGGTTTTGCCACCTGTCAAATGATGAATGGAGTAATTTATAAGCATTTACATGATAATATGCTTCTATAAGGATTGTTTGGTTACAAACATGAAGTACTCAGACTAAATCGTTGCTGCACCAACCCCACCGGTCAAATGATGCATGGAGTAATTTATAAGCATTCACATGATAATATGTTTCTATCAGGATTGTTTGGTTACAAACATGAAGTTGCTCAGATTAAATTGCTGCTGCACCAACCCACTTAATAAATGTTACCAAACAGATATCCCACTGTAACATGAGAATGTCTTGCAGAGCACGACAAGGAAATAAAGAAAGAAAAAAAAAGTTTTTTTTTTCTTTCTTTCTGATCATCCAACAAGAATCCTTCCTTTTAAGGGAAAGGATGCTCAAAAGGAGAATATTTGATCTGTCCACAGGTGACCCTAACGTTGGCATCTCTGGCTGCAGGAACTAAACAAGATGCAACAAGGTTCAATGGTTCACGCCTCCTGTCCTTTTGGCTAGAACCCTTTCATGCAATTCAGATTCATGGACAAGGGACCAATTATATAAATACCTTCATGGTTGTTCTATCTATAACCATTCTTACTGTTATCTTCTTCTTTTGTTCTCTCTCTAGAATTAAAGCACCATAATTTTTCAAGAAAAGAAGAAAAGAAACAAGGAAATGAGAAATTAAGAAGGAAGAGTTTTGAAGTACCTGAGTGAACTCAAGAACGTCGGACTGATACCGGATCCGATCTCCTTTACCGCATTTTATATCGACAGACACATCTTGGAAGGTGCCGAAACCCGGTATTACAAGCTCTCTTGTGTCTACTTCATTGAGTAAAACTAATCTTCCATTTCCTTTGCAGAACTTGAGCTTAAAATCCGACGTCAGATCGAAACCTCTCCCTAAACTGCTCAGAGTCCTCTCCAAAATCCCACAACTCATCTCCTCTCTCTTTCTCTTTGATCAAGAGGGTGATGAAGATGATGAAAACAAAGATGAAGAAGAATACTTTTGATTTAGGGAATGTCAAAACAGAGTTTTTATTCTTTAGTATCTAGTAAGTTAAAAATGGTGGTGTTGAAGGTTCCCTTTCTTGTTTTGAGCTGACCTTTGACTAGTCTCCTCTCTCTAATTTTCATGGTTTCTAACTAATTTCACACCGAACGACTTGGTCACACGTACGTATATAACATTACCGTAAAAGGACTTATTTACCCTTACTAAGCACCGAACGAAAGAAATATCTCCCGGGATAGAACTGTCACTTCAATGTCTGCTGCACAACTTGTACGAACCGGAACTACAAAATCAAAAGGGATCTTAACTGTTAATATTTTAAACAGCACAACTTGTGTACTACCCAAAAAAAAAAAGAAAAAACAGTGAGTCCTATCTCAAGGCCAGTGATTTATTTAGACCCTATATATTTTAATAAATAGGACACCCAATTCAAGTCGCTGGTGCACATATTTATCAAATTTTATATATGATCTTCAAATGCAATCCAATTTGATTACAGAAAAAAATTTCTTAGCAATGCTTTTGGACCAATTAATGCTTTAAAACCGGACCAGACTGGCCGGTCAAACCCATTGAACCATCAATGGATATCTCAACAGTTTGGTTCACGTACACTTGAGTTTGGTTTGGTTATTAGACCGGGGTACAGATTTAATTAATTATGTTTGAGTTGTCTCCTGGTTGATTCAGTTTAAACATCCGGTTGCACCGGCCTGCCTCCTCGCCGATCCGAACTGCTGTCAGATTTTATGAATGTTGGTTTGGAGAATATAATCAATTTAACAGATATTATATAGAACAGCACTACATATGTAATCACATCGATCAATAGTCAAACCGATAAACCCATTACGTCACTTCGATCATCCAGACCGAAATCACCAAAATTCCGATTATTTAAGACCTTGTGTTATATAATATAATTCAAATAAAAATTAAACAAATAAATAAAAATATTAGAGAAAGAAGAAGAAGAAGCAATTTTGTTCATTTAAAACAAATAAAGGTATGATTAAATGGTCAGAAACTCTATATAAAAGGAACAAGTCAAGATGAAGACCTTAAAGCTTCAAAGTATTGTCCAACTCTTATTAGAGGCCGGACTTGACTAATAATAGCTTGTTCATATCCAAACTATCAGGTAGTCAAACTCATGGAGTGTTATCAATACCCGACCCGAATTGTATGTTTGATTTATTCTTCATCGTTTTATATTTTTTTCTTAAGAGGTTGGACCCTTCAAGGTAACAGATAACGTCTGAATTTCAATACCCTTTAGAAACATTAGTGAGATTTGGCAAATCGGACTGGTGACCAGATCAAATTGTGCTTGGTTGAACCCTTTAAAAAAAAGTTCTGCAACCATCGAACCGCCGAACCGCTCATTAGCAACCAAGAATCAGAGCACGTTCTGGTTCAAAGTCAAACCAGATGGAATTCTGGTTCATGGTTTTTGGCCCAACCATCCGGTTCAAGTTGAAAGAAAACTGCATAGCAACTATGGGTTTTCAACGAACCGGAAAAGGCTCCATTCACAGTTTTCAGGTTTGCCCAAACAATCCGATCTGTTTTTCCTGAAAAAAAAAAAAAAAGTAGAATAATGGATGCAGGAGTGGATACTTTATACCCGACCCGTTAAAAAGCTTGAGATCCGATGCTACAATTGAAGACTAGCCCAATGTGAAAGAAGGAAATTAAGCAAAGATACTACCAACAGCATCCAATGATTGACGTTCGTCCTTTGATCGAAAGGACTTCTCACTCCTGGCGTGTGGTAAAGGAATGAAAGAAAGCTGATGTGGACGTATAGATGTGAACGATGTGCACACTATCCAAGCATTGGAAGATTAGAATCATAGAATTCCTTTAGACCATTTCTCGATGCTTTTTGTTGGAAAATATTTCGATAAGACCGGACTGATTAATTAATAGAAATTAATATTAAATTGAAAATAACGAATCCAAATAAAAACTTACAAAAATATGTATATGATAAATTCCAGTAATACGAACACAGTTACTAATCAAACTAATCAAACCTGTAATAATAGCATAAACTAAAATCTTATTTGTTAGTGTTGATCGAGACGCGAAAGAATTCGTTATCCTTAAGAATCGATTTTATCCTACTCGAAACTTCTGTAATGCAAATTGTTACTAGCGATCGATCTCTAGAATACAACGACCTAGACCCAGTATGCATGCACTCACAATACTGACGTCTCGAACTTGTCAGAACACCCAAGATATCTCAAAGAACAGAGATATTAAAAATCAAAACCAGAGATTAAGCAGAGTATTTCGTATTTCTTTTATAAGACATCACGTCTCTTTTATAGAGATGAAGGCAACAGTCCACTAAGGAACGTGTCCCTTTGTGGCCCTTAAATCTCTCTCTCGACTAAGTATTGTTACCGTTTAAAAACGACTACAAACTCAACAACTAATATAATTAATTAATGAATTAATTATAATTTATTAAAACAAAATATAAATGTTGACATGGGCGGGTTAATTATGTATCTAATGATATACCACACCACGCCACGCTCCACCCCTACTAAACCGAACGGACAGACGGGCGGCGACACGCGCGTGTGAAAGACAGCCCCGGACAACCCACAATGTCTCTCCATCACACTCATTTTAGGTCTCCAACCCAACTAGATTCAATCCTTATATATATATATACACACAAGGAAGAAGAGATGGAGTTCCAATGTGGGATTCTCCTTCTACAAACACAAAGATAAAAATGGAGGGAAGATTTAAATTTCATGAAAAGTCAGAAGCCAAAATCTCAAATCTTTGAAACAATATAAGACAAAACATGAATACAACAAAAGCATTGTTAGATAAGCCCAACTTTGAAAAGCCCATAATAAGACCCACAATTTGAGACATCCAACAATCCCCCATATGGATCTAATTGTATAATAAAATAGTTAAATAAGAATATTATAAAAATTGGGCAAGAACGAGATGCAATGAGCCGATGTCTTGTGGACTTGAATCGACATTTAGTGTGAACAAATCATGATCCATAGATATTCGGTGAAAAAATTATTAAACCTAACATCCAGTTGTGAATCAGCAAATTTATCATACACATCTCATTCAGTATTTTGACAAGTTTTCAAGTGGGCACGCTAAGGCCACGCGCCCTACCTGGATTTTCATGAGTGCTCTAGAGAACTAGCCCAGTTCTCATAGGAAGTGGCCCCACTTCCACACTCACATAGGTGAATACATCAAGTGTGCACTGCAACAAAGCACACCACCCAAAATAGGTTATGAATCCATTAAGAGTCAATGACTCATCCTTACATATGTCGCAGTCAGCAATATCTACATCATAGGGAGGGACATAGAGTTAAAAAATCATGATGATAGGGCATACTCTGAGTTGCTCTGTGACTTGTTTTTACCCATTGAACCTAATTCATGGGATCTTCATTCACATAGGTTGGTTGCCATCACAGGAAACTCACTTATTGGGCTAAGTCCCATACCCCTCGATGTCTCTTGGATTACCTTTCGAGATAATCCTTTGGTCAGAGGATCTGCTAAGTTCTATTCTGACCTTACAAACTTAATTGCAATGATTCCATTACTAATCAACTGCCTGACAATATTATGTCTCAACCGTATATGTCTTTTCTTTTCATTATAGATTTATTTTCAGCTATAGCTATTGCAGCTTGTGAGTCACAATGAAGAGATACAGATGAAACTGGTTTGGTCCACAAAGGTATATCTGCTAAGAGATCTCTTAACCATTCAGCTTCTCCTCTTGCCATCTCTAGTGCTATAAACTCAGATTCCATAGTGGATCTGGCTATATAGGTTTGTTCAGATGGCTTCCAAGAAATAACTCCACCTCCTAAAGTGAATATATAACCACTAGTGGAGTTGGTTTCATCATTATTTGATATTCAGTTGGCATCACAATATCCTTCAAGTACAGTTGGATATCTAGTATAATTTTTTCCTAGATCCATTGTACCTCGCGAGTATCTAAGAAGTCTGTTTATTACAGTCTAATGATCTCGTCCAGGATTATGAGTGTATCTACTAGGGGTGCAACTCGGTTTGGTTTGGTTCTGGTTGACCTCAACCCAAGACCAAACCGAAATGTTATAACACCAACCCAAAATCGAACCTAACCGAATTTCAAAACCCATAACCGAACCGAATTAAATTAAAAAAACCGATACCCGAATTGAATTGCTGTTTCGATTTGGTTTAGCAGAGAACAAAGAAATGTTTCAAGGGGCAAAGGGCCGAGCCACAGCCTAAATTTAATTGTACTTATGTTGGGCCAAGCCTAGCACGAGCTTCAGGCTTTAAATATTTGCAGGCCCATGCTTTTAATTTCTATGCCCAGGCCCACTAATAGTTATTATTTATAATTATATAATTAATTTAAAATAATAAAACTAAAATAATAATTTAAAAAAAATTAAACTAATGGTAGAACCGGTTTGATCTACATGCTTAGGTTTGACCCAAAAAAACTTAGGTCTACCTTGTTAGGCCACAACCACCAATGAGCACTTCTACTTATAGTGCATCGGTTGGAGGATTATTTCATCCCCAGCCGATGTGGGACTTAGAGTGTAAACACATATAGTTGGGGCACGCGCGACAGCCAGAACGAGCTTCAGCCTTTAGCCTAAGGATATGTAGTGACTCTAACTCGTAAATGAAATATATTAATTAATTAGAGATTAATTAAACAAAATATTTGATGTGTGAAATTTAACCACTCGCAATAGAACGAATCCTTGTAGGATAGGGCTATTTTGAGGGTGTCGAACCTCAA
>JAUPMG010065356.1:0-13371 GCA_031762675.1 Pachysandra terminalis | reverse complement strand
ATCTCATCCGAGCTCCTCCCAGTATGCCTGTCACATCTGTTAGCCCTCCGGTTCAGACCTATGTTCGTGGTTCACGCGGGATCTTTGGTTCCTCTCCCGTAGCTGCTCCTGAGCCGCCCTCTACTACATCGAAGGCCTTGTTGCCTGATCCACCGACTGATCTTGATGTCCCTATTGATCTTCGGAAGGATTGTCGTGATTGTGCCAGGTATCCTATTTCAGCCACAGTTTCATATGCAGGCTTGTCTCCGACTCTATAAGCATTTGTCTCTACATTGGATGCTGTCGTGGTACCTCGGTCTTTATCTGAGGCCTTATCTTCTCCCGGGTGGCGAGCGGCCATGTTAGATGAGATGATGGCTCTTGAGACAAACCAGACATGGGATTTAGTGGGCTTGCCTCCGGGCAAGAAATCTATTGGATGAAGTGGGTATATGTGGTCAAGATGAACCCCGATGAATCGGTTGCTCGTATCAAAGCTCGATTAGTTGCAAAGGGGTACGCTACGACTTATGGGGTTAATTACGCGGACACTTTTTCCCCAGTGGAAAAATTGGCCTCAGTCCGACGTATTATTTCTCTTGCCGCATCCTATAGTTGGCCCTTACATCAGCTGGATGTAAAGAATGCATTCTTAATGGTGATTTACTGGAGGAAGTTTATTTGGAGCAACCACCTGGTTTTGTTGCTCAGGGGGAGTCTAAACTAGTGTGCAAGCTGAAAAAGTCCTTGTATGGGTTAAAGCAATCACGTCGGGCATGGTTTGGAAGATTCACGGAAGTTGTGTTGAAATTTGGACTTCAAAGAACATCCAAGGATCATTCGGCGTTTTATCGTCAATCGGAGGAAGGAAGCATTCTTTTGGTGGTGTACGTAGATGATATTGTCATCATAGGTAGTACAGGTATATCATCCTTGAAGTTATTTCTACAAAGTCAATTTTAGACCAAGGATCTGGGTCCATTGAGATACTTTTTGGGTGTGGAAGTTGCCAGAAGTCATCGGGGGATTTCTTTGTCACAAAGAAAGTATGCATTGGATTTGTTGCGTGACACAGGGATGATCGATGCCAAACCATCAGATGTTCCAATGGCTCCCGGAGTGAGATTGTCTCCAGATGATGGGGAGTTATTTGTTGATCCTGAGGTATAAACGTCTGGTTGGAAAGCTGAACTATCTTGCTGTTACTCGTCCAGATATCGCATTCTCTGTGAGTGTGACTAATCAGTTCATGGCAGCTCTACGGGTTCCTCATTGGGATGCACTCCTGAGTATCCTCCGGTATATTAAGGGCACTCCAAGTTGAGGGTTGTTATATAGCAACCAAGGTCATATGGACATTGAAGGGTTCTCAGATGAAGATTGGGCAGGATCTCATACTGTATCTTTGTAGGAGGAAACCTTGTATCCTGGAAAAGCAAGAAACAACCAATGATAGCTCGATCTAGTGCAGAATCTGAGTATCGAGCTATGGCTCATACTACGAGCGAGATCACCTATTTGCGACAGCTCCTTAGTGAACTTGGATACCCTCCTTCAAGTTCGTCCAAGTTGTGGTGTGACAACCAAGCAGCTATTCACATTGCATCTAATCCTGTGTTTCACGAAAGGACGAAGCATATTGAGGTTGATTCACTTTGTGCGAGAGAAGCTACAAGGCGGAGGGATAGCATTACAACATGTGAGAACCATGGAGCAATTGGCGGACGTGTTGACTAAATCATTGACTGGGAATAGGATTGGGTATAGCTGTAACAAGCTGGGCATGAACAATATATATGCCCGTAAATGGACAGTGGCCGTGGGCTGGCACGGCCCAATCTTGTTATGGGTCGTGGATCTCTTAAGTCTTAAGTCATATTTCAGACTTCTTGTGCTTGTGGTGCCGGTTTTGGACCTTGCTGATAGTGAGGCTTGGGTACAAGTTGCTGCTGCTGTCCTTGAGAAGTGTTTGCTTGTGGATTCTTAGGAAGTCAACAATCCCTTATGTGATGTCCCAGTCTTCCACAATTGAAACACCTTATGCTAGGAAAGCCTTGAGTGTTGATTGGCCCTTGCGTCCTTTGTCTCTTTTGTTGTTCAGATATGGTACCCTTGGAATTTCTAGCTCTTGGGTTGTTCCGAACCATCCTTTGGTCTTACAACTTCCTGAATTCTTGCACGTCCCTCTCCACCTTTCGAGCACAATCGACTAGCTTGTGAAGTTTTCCTACAACAACAGCTACCAAACAAGTAACGAAATGGCATCATTCAAAACACTATATGAGAGACCTTTTAGATCACCATTGTGCTGGAACGAGGAGAATGTTCACATTCCCTTAGGACCGGAGTTAGTTGCTGAAACAACGGAGAAGATTAGACTCATTAGAGAACGACTCACTACGGCTCAACATCGACAAAAGAAGTACGCTAACTTGAGAAGAGAACGGATTGGAGAAGTGGCCTACAGATTGCAACTACCGTCTAGCTTAGACTTAGTGCATAATGTATTCCACATCTCAATGTTAAGGAAGTATCATCCGAATCCAACAAGTGTGATTGATTGGCAAACAATCACAATCCAAGACAATGCAACATATGAAGAGAAACCTGTAGAAATTTTGGATCGTAAGGAACAAGTCCTACGCAACAAGGTGATACCAAAAGTCAAGGTCTTATGGAATAATCACGGAGCATCCGAAGCAACATGGGAACTTGAAGCTGACATAAGGGAGAAGTATCTGCAACTCTTCGTATAAGATAAGCGAATTTAGAGGACGAAATTTTCTTAAGGAGGATAGGATGTAATAACCCAAACAAAATAATAGGGTTAATGTATAAATAATAGAAAAGTATAAGTTAATTTAAAATTTTAGTAACTGCTATATTGTTTGACTTTTGACCGATTGTGATTGGTGGGTTGTACAATTAGAAAACTAAGCTACAACACACACAATCATAACTTCTAAAGTTAAACATGTGGTCAGGATCCTATAGAAGATTCCAATCTCCAATTAATGGCTCAGATTTAAAAGCTTACAATTAATAAGTATTCTCTACAAATAAAAGTTAGTAATAAAGCTAGGATTCTAAAACTAAAATTAAAACACAACCAACTTAGAAATAAACCAATATGGGCTGGGAAATTAATCTAAAGACTGAGATTTAAAATACCCAATCAATGATTGAGATTAAGAGTCCATAGTTACTAATCCTAGAGCTCCTAAGTGCTTATATAAACATAAGGCATTGAGAGGTTGATTCATCATTTGGAGAAGAAGAAGAAGAAGATCATGAGGTGTAACTCTCTACACCAACCTTCAAACTCAAGGTAAGTATTCAAAAATAACTTGGTTTATAATTCTAATAGGAGTTCAAAGTTACTTTCATTGAGTATGAAATATTTTCATAGTTTTCATTAAGTTTTCAAAGGTTAATGGTAAGATATGGTAAATATCAATTAAATCATGTTTATAGGTATTTGTTTATTGAGTTTTGTGCCGAATTCAAAGTTAAGGGAGGTTACTTGACAAGTTTTTTTTATTAGAGTTGAAAAGGAGACCAAAACAGGCCAAACAGACCAAATCGCAATGTTCGGCGGACTCTTTGGCGTGCCGAACAGCTCGCCAAACCACCTAGAAAACCTCAGTGCACCCTCGGCTCGCCGAGAGCACGCCGAGCCACACTTTGTGAATTTCAGGCCCCTGGTTTTGTCATTAAACCCCACTCAACGCACCGAAGGCACACCGAGCGTCACAAAGAATATTTTAGGCCCATGGAATTGTCACCGAGACCCCACTCAGCGCGCCGAACAGCACACCGAGTCTGACCATCTGACAAAATCCCAGAAACCCATTGGAACCCCTTGACGACCCCTCGACTCGCCGAAAAAGGTCAAGTTGACCCGTTTGCTTTGAAATTTCATGCACTAACGTATTTTGATCTCATTAGACTGATTCTAACATTACTTTTTCTGAAATATGCTTGTTTCTCATACTCACTTCCTTATGGACCCTTTGGCTATGTTCGGTGAACATGTGATATTTTGATATGCTTTATATTTCATGTTCAATTAATTTCCAACATATTAGTTAGCTATATTGCACGTTGTACACATGATTTGTATGCTTAGTTAATGAGCACATTCTCACTTGCACGTAATTATGCTTTATGACCATGAATTTGGTCTAAAGGCTGCACCCTTTGCATGTGAATCCATACTCCTGGATTTTAAGGCTTTTAAAGAGGTTATTATGATCTGGAAATCATAATAGATGAGGAGACTTGCACGTATTTTTAGAGTTGAGGGACAAGCTATCCCAATATACCTATTTTGGTCCTATGGACTATTAAGGAGTGATTCCTGTTGCTTATTGATATGTATGATTTTCTGAGGACAGTTCACATTAGTGAAACCTTGGATTATTGACCTTGATCACAAATAAATGCGAAGCCCTTTAAAACTGTGATGCGCACATAGAATATCTTATCTTTGAGAATGGCCGTATATGGGAGGGATGGTTCGAGAAGACATCTTGCTCAAAGAAGGATCGGTTTTGTGGAAACTTATATATCAACATCCAAAGAGTTTTAATTAATTGCATTGCATATTAGACTTATTTGCTAGATCACACTTGATGATTTCATATGATAGGTGCATAGCATGCACACTTTAAAACTAGACTCCATGCATATTCAACATATACTATTTATGCAAATTCAGTCATATTATTGCTCAATTACATGATCTCTTCCTATTACTTGTTATATCATCACACATCTCATTATTCATTGTTTATTGTTATATGAATTACCATTGAAGAGTGGCATTGTACTTCAATTACAAACTTTGTTAGACTTGTTTACTTACTGGCTAAGTGTAGCTTACACTTTCAAGCAACCATATTTTCAGGAACTTTAGAGGAGGATGACCTGAACTATAGAGACCAAGCCATGGAACCATGTTTTAACGATGTTGTTGATTTTATCGAAGAAGTTAATTCGGAGTTATATTAGGGATTTTACTCGTTCTTGCTGGCTTGCATGCCAAGGATTATTATTAGGCAATATTTTATTTAGGAGTTTGATTGAGCATGAAACTAAGGATTTTATATTACTTTCCGCTACTATGTTTTGATATGTTTTGTTATGACTTGGTTGTAATAAGTTGAGTTTTGACTTATCCTTTATTATTAAATAATATTTCAGTTATATTTTCACTATTTGACAATATATTGACTACCACTCCCATGTGGAATGGGGTGAGAGTCATATTTCAGACTTCTTAGGGACTCCTTTGAGATCTCTTAAGTTTGGGATGGCATGGTACAACACGGAAAGTAACCATGCCGTGTACACCCCTACGAGCATGGTTGAGCTCAAACTTCAAGTATTGGACTTTTACCGAGGGCTCTACACAATCTATTTCACACTTCTACACTATATTTTTCTTTACACTAGTAAAACACTTGTTTCTATAATCAATTCGATCCCCAAACCCCAATTTGGGTCATTGATGTTTACAATCACTAAGCTTTCTCATTTAAATTTGTAGAGGATACAATCCCTAAGCAAACCCTTACCACAATTTTTTGAAAACCATACCTTACACAAGGAAATTCTTAATTAAGAAATGCAAATATTGAATTACTAAAGATATCTACCATATGACTTACGCGCATGGTTATGGATTTCTCCAAATTTTAGTGAATTTTCCAAAATTTCCCTTACATTGATATTTCCCTTATCATGAACTTTTTCTATATATTTTTTTACTGGAAATATTGCGAAGAAGTGAAATTTGCCTTAAAAAGTTTCTCCAGAATTTCGATATTCCAAAGGTGTGAAGTTTCCCTTGAAACAAAATTTAAAACCATGCTTACAGGAATCAATCCAATCGGATCAAATGCCTTTTTTTCTTTGGATTGAAGAATTTTCACTAAATCTTCAGACTGTTTCTTTATGATGAAATTTTTTAAAAAGAAAAGAAATTGACAGCACAAAACAAAGAAGTAATAACAAGCGAGAAAACAAATGTTTTAATTTATAAACAATAGATACAACTAAAATTCCATAAGAATATTAGTAGCAAAGTAGTTGTCTACATTTCTTCCATTCTATTATTCAATCCAAATAAATGAGCACCATCACTAACAGTTCCAAACTATTGCATAAACATTTGGTTTTTGTTACTCTCTTTGACCAGAAAGCACAACTAATTCAATCTATTTTGAAAATGCAACAAGCTCAGAAAAACTCATTCATCAATAATTTTTTTGTCTTCCCTACAACCAAACGTAATATGACGTTATCAGCATATTTTCCCCTCTCAATAACAGTTGAAAATGCTAATTTTAACTACAGTAATAGTATGAATTTGTACAAATCAATATCTCAAATCCATCTGGAGGTTTGGTATCAATGAGGCACCTCAATAACACCTAAGATTCATAATTTAGCCAGTGCATTCTCTCCAAATCAAGCAGAAGCTTCCTTGAACAAACCGCTCCAAAATCAAAAAGCCATAACCTATGAACTTTCAACTACAAAACCCATAAAGTTCTTTTTTTTTTTACAGCAACACTTGGCGCCCCTGTTTGATATCTCTCTGGCTTACAAATTTTCAATTCAAAAATACAAGTAAATTTGGATCAAACTCTGAGATCTTTATATTCTCAACTTCTATACAAGCCTATATTAACAAAAGCCCGAAGCTAAGTTTCAAACGAATCACTCATCAACCTCCTCTATTATCTAATCCTAATCTTTTAGAAACTCAATAAAACTGAATCTTTTCAATCGTATTGCTTAAATTAAGCTCCAAATACTCGTCGAAACAGAAGATCAGAGCAACCAATAATCTCAAAACGTTTCTTTCAGTAAAATTCCATCGCGGAATCAAAATAATCATTCAAAAGAAAGAAATCTAATAGAAAACAAAGAGATCAATCAATCACAAAGGATTCAAGAACAATAAAAATAAATAAATAAATAACTCACCACAAGCAGATCCGAGCATCTGTTCCATGTTGGAATCACAACGTCTGCATCCTAATTCCCTGTTACACCTCCTTGCATGTCTAAATCGAAGCTCAGACAAAGAAAGGGAGCGTTCAAGACGAGGAAATGGAAAGGAGAGAGTATTTATAGGGAGGGGTTTTCACAGAGATGTTATAAAATGTTGAGGTCGGGTTTGCTGGTGTGACGCACCTGATTTAGTAGCCTGGTGTAACATTGATTTCCCACTTGACAATATATTATGAAAACCTCACTTTTAGCTAAAATACATTTACCACTTAGCAAATAACCATTCCCCGGTTATTAACGTTCTGGATTGATTGGCCAAGATTAGGGTAAAGAATATCTCAAATGGCTTATCAAGAAGCACAAATCTCCGATGGATGTTCTACATCAAGGTTTACAGTCTTGGGATCGAGTATCGGACTAGTCCCGGCCGATCCGATTAAGACCCACAATACCATTCGGTACAAAAAGTAGACCGCCCAAATTTTTTCAAAATTAAACTTTTATTTGCGTCAGCAGTATCAGTTGCTTGATCGATCATATCGATTGGGACCGATCGGTACTTGACTAGTCCAAATCGATACTCTTTTGGATTGTCCATTTTATAAATTAAAAGGAAAAAAAAATATTGAATCTATTGGACCGGTTGTACCAACCAATCCATACTGGTATCAGTTATACCAGTTAAGTCCAAAGCCTCACAATACAACAGTTGTTTCATGACTTGATATCGAACTTGTCTGGCCAATCCAGTACTGATCGGATTGGTCCGATCCTTGAAACATGTGCATGGACCCTCAAATCAATCATGAGCCATCCGAAAATGTATGTCTCACCAAGATTATCTAAACCTGGTGGTGAGGTACACCAGAAAACTTTTTTTTTTACTTTATAAAATTAAAATGTTAATGAACTGATGAGAAAGTGAAGTCTTTATGTGAAGACTACTCGGCCTTGTCACGAGCTTTGAGCCAGCGATCCAACGATGAGGGTTTTACCCTCTCTCCGACAACCAGCTGTCAAAGTGTTGGCTCACCTACATCCACACTTTCTTCCGCGTGAACTCTCACTCCCTTTATTTATTTATTTATTATTTTTTTTTTTGTTCTCACCAACAAAGTTATAAACCACAACAAGAAGAATGAGTAATAATAATACTATAATAACTATTATTTGCCTGCTTTAGGTTTTAAAAAAGGGACGCGGATGCTCTGTGCTTAGTCCTATGTGCCTGAGGTGTGTGCTGTTGGCACTTTTGCAAGGAAGTGCCTGAGTGGGTTTCCAATAGAAAGAAACTAGTTAAGGTTGTGTTTCTCTTGATTTCTATAAGTATTTATTGCAGTTTATAGCTTATATAAGCACTTTTTAAAATTAAATGTGTTTGGTAGTGCTTATGGGTAAGTGGTAACCCATAAGCACTAAAAGAAGGCTACTCATAAGGAGAAGTTGATGAGAGCTCTTATGCGATAAGCTATTTCACAACTTTAGTTATATTTTTAAAGTACATATTTTACCCCTAAACTTTAATAAGCACTTAAATAAATATTATTTTTAAAATTTAATAATATTTTTATAATACTTATTTTACCTCTAAACTTTCATAAGCACTTAAATAAATGTATTTATCAAACGCAATTTTCTTCAAAGAAACAATTTATTGTTGTTGTGAATAAGTGCTCTTATTGAGCAACTTATCCAATGAGTGCTTATCCATAAGCACAAGGCATGCCCAACGCAGCCTAAATGTCTAATGGTAAGTTTATATGACGTGATAGTGGCTAAGATACAAGAGAAATTCTCCAAGAGGTATGCATCTGATCATGTACTTTTTGACCACTATGTCACCAAAATTTGGACATTACAATAAGAATCAATATCTTTCGTCTAGAAGTGATTACATGGGCTTTGAAGAATGGGACCGAGTGCTAACTTCAAATCAATTATTATAGTCAAAATTTGAAACACACGATTTCACAAGGCAAGGGGTGTTTTGCTTGCCATATGCTATTTATTCTTTATTTTTTATTTTTTATATTTATTATGTGGAACCCTAACTCTACTTTATGGGCATATGATAATACCCTGGATACATGACCCTACCCACAAGAGCCTTATGCGAGATAGCTCGAGAACTCAAATTTGGAACCTCTTGTTCTTGAGCTGGAATGACTCTCAGTTGATAGTTCATAACTCAGCTTCATTTCTTTAGGGCTGCATTTGTTTTCGATGTAAAATAAGATTTAGAAAACATTACTACTTTAACTTGGTCTTTGTGGTTTTTATTTGGCGCAACGGTTGGTCAAACTCTATCTCACCATGTTCAGTTTTTTTTTTTTGTATGAAAATTGAAGCCTTTGTCCAAGAGAAAATAAGATGTGGCCACTATAGACCGTGTTGGATATTTTTAAAATGATGTAGTTTTGTTTTGAGTTGAAAGCCTATTTTATGGTGTCTCTTGTCCCAAATTGGATAGCTATAAGAAAAGTAAAGGTTTTATATAAGGTGACATTCATTTTGTTTATGTATTTAAAAGTAAAGAGAATGATATAGTGTATTGTATTTGTGTCGGTGGTGCTTCGCACCACTGCATATGCGTACGATCTTACTTAAAAATTGAGTAATTATGGTCTATATTACGTCTCAAGAATGGGGTTAAGGTCACTTGTACTTCAACTAACTAGTATCAGGATCTGCATAAGAGAGGCTGGATAAAGATATACTCTTAATAAGTCTTTAGTCCTTAAAGGTGACTCTCTCACCGGTGTGGATTTACCGAGATGAGTCTGGGAGTTAGGCTGCATCTTATGAAAATCTTAACCGTTTTCTAAATTACTCAAGAACCAGAGTACTGCACATGTTCGTTAACGTACAAAGCTAAATGACAACTTTATCCCTTCGAAATAAGTATGTGATAGTCTCCAAGTTATCTCTAAGGTCCTTAGTTCACATATGTACAAATTTTTCTAATGATGCCAAGTTTGAAAAATAAATTGTCACCCTATTATTTTTAATATTAATAGAGTTTATAATTATTTTGAAAATTGTGGAGGATTATTGGATATGTTCAAAATGATGTGGTTTTGTTTTGAGTTGAAAGCTTTTTTGTGATGTCTCTTGTCACACATTGGATAGCTATAAGAAAAGTGAAGGTTGTATATAAGGTGAGCTCCCTTTTGCATTTTTAAAAGCAAAGAAAATGATAAAGTGCATTGCACTTGGGTCGCACCACCGCACATGCGTGTGTGCAAGAGTGCAATAGGCGCTTTGTAGGTGCACTTTGCACACAACACCGCGAGGAGCGTAAGAGCCTTTTCTTTTAAAGTTTGGCCCACCCAATTGGATCAGGTTGATTGATTAGTTTAGACATGTCTGGTTTGGATTGATCTTCCGATCGAACACACCTGATGGGTCAAAGTGATCTGGACGGTCAGATTGCACGTCTGATTGTGTTCGCGCGACGGGTCCATCTGATCTGGTTGCACCTGATCAGAGAGGTGTCAACTGATCAGGTGTCTTTACATGGTTTGATCCTAACCGTAAGATCATGCTTGCACTTGATCGAGATTGGTGAATGGGTACATACCCTTTTGGGTTTGATCTAGATCGTTGGATCAAGATCATACATGTTGCTGAACAAGTATATGTAAGTCTATAAATAGACTACAGATCCAAATCATTTCAAGCATCCAGAATCATCCAATTTGATCAAATTTAGATTTGATGGTAAGATTGAGATTCATATCTAATCAAGAGATTACACCAAGGCTTTTGATCAAGTGATTGGCATCATTAGTTCTTATACAGAGTGTTCTGTTGTGATCGGACGATGCATATCTGAGAATCACAACGAATCTTGATCAAAGGCTTGATTGTATCATGAAGGCATTTTCTCACTAACTCCTAGTGCATTTGCGATCTTAATCGGAGTGGAAAAACTTGTCTAAAAGAAAGCAAACCGATCGTACTTTGAAGCTTGTTAATCAATGGTACACATTATTTTAACTCTTCATACTCTTGATCCTTCATTGTTTTTTCAACAGACTGTCCACGTAATAACGGATTCGTTGGATAGGTAATATAGAGGCTTGTCAACGGGTCAAGTTCGAACCAAATCAGAACTAATCCGAATCCGATAGTGAAAATCCAGAAATCCGAATCCGATCCGAAATCATGAAATAGATGATCAGATAGTAGAATCCGAATATCCGAATCCGATCTGATAAACTATGAAATATATGTAAAATATATTTAAATAGTTAATTTGGACATAATATCAAATATATTTTTTTAAGTAATTAATATTATATTTAAAATATATTTGATCTTTAGGTTTTAAATATTTAAATAATTAATTAATATTATATTTAAAATATAATTTGGACATAATATCAAATGTCTAATGATATTTTTTAGGGCTTTATGTCATATATATATATATGCATAATCGGATCTTTATCAGATCGGATCACTATACATCCGAGTTCGATCCAATTATATTTCGAAACGGGTTGGATCATTTTTAATCTGATCATGAATCTTATACTGAATCTGGATTATCGGATCGGATTCGGATCATGATCCAATCCATTGACTGGCCTAGTAATATGGACAACACTTAAGCCTACGTAAGCCTCCATCACCATATGTGGTCATATGTTGTCACGCATATCGGTTTAAACTAAAAATTGAAAGAACTAAATAAAAAAAAGTCGGTTTGATTTGGCCCTTTACATTTCGGCTCGGGTTTGATTTGACAAATGAAAAATTGAACTAATTGGGTTCGGTTTTTGGTTTATGCTTCGATTAAATCGAACCGTACTTAACTAAATATATGTAAACCTTACTGAACTAGACTAATATATATATATATATATATATATATGTGTGTGTGTGTGTGTGTGTGTGTGTTTTATATGTTTGTGTGTATTTAGTACATAAAACTGCATTAATTTTATCAAACTGAACCAAGCTGAACTAAAAAACTGAATCTATTTCGGTTTGGTTAGGTTTTTGGTTTTGGTCACCATAGTGCGGTTCGGTTTTCAGTTGTATACTTTGATTCGGTTTGATTTTCAGTTTAGTTCACTGTATTTCGGTTTGGTTTTGGTTTGGCCATTAAATCGAACCAAACCGACTGAATTACACCCCTCATAGTAACCATCAAAACTCTTTAAATATTAATGTGAGTTACATACAATAGATTTAGGAAAAACCTTTTAGCCACGTGACAAATGTATATGTAAAATTGGGTCAAGTAGAAGGCATGTTCATGAATTGGGCTTCCCCAATTAGAAGTGAGATCAAGTAGAAATAGGGGTGCAACTCTGTTCGGTTTGGTTCAGGTTGATATCAACTCAAGATCAAACCAGCATTTGTGAAGGTTAACACAAAATCGAGCTGAACCGAATTGAGAACCGAACTTCCCAACCCAAAAGCCGAACCAAATTGAAATGAAAACACTAAACCCAATCCAACCCAACCCAAATTGTAGTTTCGATTCCGTTTGGATCGAGTTAATGCAATGCTTTTTAGAAATACATTATATTAAAACATTGTGCTTTATATATTATATATAATATAATATAACATATATATTACACATAATACATATATAGATTATAATTCGATTTAAATCGGTTCGAATTGTTCGTTTAAAATTATATATACTAGAATTCGGGTTTTGGTTCAATTTAACAGAAGCTTCAACCCAAAACCAAATCGATCTAGTTCGGTTTTATAATTTCCAAACCAAAACCGAACTAAATATTTAGAAACCCAACTAAAACTAAACCGAAGTTGGTTTTGGTCGAATCAGTTTCATATTTAATTGACCCAAGTTGCACCTCTAAGTAGAAGTACATGTGCCCAAATGGAGTTACCAAATAAACCTAAAAAATAATTTTATGTCCGGACAGGGTATCAAATGGAGTTACCAAATAAACCTAGAAAATAATTTTATGTCCGGACAGGGTATTTGTTATGTACCGAACACTGTTCATCACATAACATATCAATGGTTGGAATTTGACTTTTAAAATTCAAAATTTTAAAAATAAATATTTAATATAAAACGTTTTGTACTATTTAATAATATTTTAAGTTTTGTTTTGTTTGTTTTCAAAACGTTTGGAATAAAGAGAAAAAGCTGTATGAGCCGTTTAGTGACGTTTAGAGCCATTTTGGATTGTTAAAGTCCAAAACGGCTACAAGCTTAATTGATAGACGTTTAGGCTATTAAAGGCCAAAAGGTTATTTTGTGGCCTATAAAAAGGAGGCCCTCCTCCTTGTTGAGACACACAACTCAAGCAACAAGCTCTTGAGCTCTCATCCCCTTTCTTCTATTCTATTTTTCAAGTTTTTCTGCAATAG
>JAUPMG010065345.1:0-13371 GCA_031762675.1 Pachysandra terminalis | reverse complement strand
AGTAAGCGTGATCATCACCATCTTCCAAGTTGTGATACAGTAATTTGATTTTAAGTTTTACATTGGGTGGTGGGCATCAACTATGTATGTGTTTTCCACAGGTTCCATTAAAGAGGGAAAATGGTGAAGTAGTGGCGGTTTCTCTTTTCCACAGTCAAGAAAACATTGTTGGGAAGGTCTTTTTCTAGATCTTATCGTTCTGGATATTGACATTTTCAAGCTTATATGTCTTATTCAGGACCTTTCTTTTGGATATTTTGTATCAATGGATTTTACATTGAGAAATTAGTGTCTATGTTGTAATAACTGCAGGTTCGTGTTGAACCCGTTCAAGGGAAGAAGGTTGAACACAATGGTGTGAAAATTGAGCTCCTTGGTCAAATAGGTATGCTTCATTTTCCCTAACTTTCTATGCAGTGGCACATTGCTTGTGGAAGGAGAGAAACCATGGTTAAACTACTTTGGTATAGGATAGACTCCTAGAGTTCCTAATTCTTGATAGTCATGACTAGTTCCATACCAGTGACTTTCAATACCAATACTTATCAAGCAATACTCACTGGTATCATCTGAAACTTAAAATCTTGAGAGAAACAGAGAACCATAACAAGTATGTTGTGTTCCAGGAACACAATGATTCTTAATTATGTATCCTTCACATCATCCACAAGGACCTACCATCCTACAGATGTTTATTCTATTTCTTTCTTCTAAACAGTCTCTTGCGTCTGTTTTTTTTGTCAACAAACAAAGCATTGTCCCCCTTTTTTGTTCCAGAAATCCTCCCTTTTTTTTTTCTGTGTATGCATAGGTCACACATATTATGTGATTAGAGCAATTTATCTTTTTCATGTTGTTTGGCTGGCAATACGGGCGGGTTCAGGTCCGTTCAGAAGCTAGGTGGGACGATATATGGTCAACCCAAAATCGTCCATTTAACCAACGGGCCACTAGGGATCAGGCGGTTGATGGGTTTATAACACAAACACGCCAACCCTACCCAAGTCATTTATTACTCGGGTGGGTATGGGTTGCCCCGGTTAAGAAATTCTATTTTATCAACCCAAACCCGCTAAAATACCGGACAAGTTGGCAGTCGGGTCAGATTTTGCCACCTCTGCTGTTGACTTTTCTTATTTGGGACAACATTTTTTGATAATAAGTTCTGTTTCACCTTGCAGAGATGTTCTTTGATAGAGGCAACTTTTACGACTTTACCTCCCTTGGTAAGTATACTTCTTCATGGAATCGTTAACTCGGGGTAATCAATAATTGTCCTATCTGTATTTCCAACATCATGCATATGTTAAACATCACTCTCAGTATGAAACGTCGTTTCTCTGCATGTGTTTATAGACTTTTGGTTTATTGGTTATTGATTAATGGCCGGTTTTTAGGTGATCCCTAACTTCTATTGTTCTTATCTGCAGTTCGTGAACTGGATATTCCGGGTGAAATATATGAAAGAAAGACATATCCATTTGAATTTTCTACTGTTGAAATGCCGTATGAGTCATATAATGGGTCGAATGTGAGGCTTAGGTAGGCCATCCTAAAAACTTGATTTAGTAAAACATGTGTCTAATGTTCTATACTATTCGTTATCTTGTTGGAGTTTTAGCATCTCACCTTGTGACTACTGGTTAACTAAAACTAGTGGTTGTCTCCTTGCAGCTTGAGCATCTGGCCTTGTCAATACTGGTTAACTAAAATTCATTCTAGCTTGTGTGAAAATTCTTTATTAAGGCTTCTCGAGGTAGTTGACATAAACCCTATTAATGGCACCAGCTATAGGTGCATGATTTGACTTCTTTGTCTCTTGGTTGACTGAATGGACTGGGTGCATTTGGTTGCTGTGTAGATTCATTCAGCCAGCCTCACTTTTACTCAGTTGAACCTTGGTCTAATTACAGATTATCTGAGCTTCCAAACATGGCTCCTTGCATGGGGTACTTATATGTGTTATGTGCTACTGGGACGTGAGCATTGTTACCTATATTTTTGTAGCTTTTTAATATTTTATAGTGATTGTGTAGCTGTTTTAAATTTCAAACTTGAGTTAGGCTAGGAATGAAAAAAGAATACACCTACATGTTCAGTCTTGCAAGAGATTCAAATTTTCAAACTGAAGCTTTGACTATGTTACTTGCAATGGCAACTGATGTAAGACTTTTTCTTTTTTGGAAAATTCTCAGGTATGTTCTGAAAATAACCATCAGTCGTAATTATGCCAGTAACATTGTGGAATACCAGGATTTTGTGGTAATTTATTAGTTACCCCCTCTCTCCTATGCAATTTACTAGTTTCTACTCTGCAATATGCACAACTTAAAGTTCTTTTTGTTATTATTCGAATTATTTCTTATAGGGAATCATTATTGGAACACGGATTATGAACACTAACAGAAGCAAAAACACATATTTTCATCTATCGCAATGCAGGAGTGAATAGGGACAAATTCAGTTTCATAGAAGCAATAATTGGTCCTACCAATAATAACAACTGTAATACATCTTTTTAGAATAAGTTCTTAAATTCTTTAAATGTGTATGTATGTATACGGTATACCATGTGGATGAGCCCATTGGGGCCTCGAACTATTAAATGTATAGTTATTTATAAATTCTGCCATGTACCTTTCTTGTTATTATTAGTTTGAGCAGTCACTGGTTCCATCGTGTTCATTTTATATGCAAAACTGTTTGTGCTCCCAATAAATTTTCTATATATGATATATAACTATGACTTTGTAACTGGTGGTACAACACCCATGCAGGCTTGAAATCGAATAATTGATAGGCAATACAATGTAAGAATATATCATACCATATTTTGGTTGTGCCTTTCTCCTCATTGTAGTTAGATTGAAGAGCTACTCATGGATATTGGAATGCGACATAAATATTTTTTTCACCTCATAGTTGCATATATTCTTAAACTAGTGGATTTGATATTTTATTTATCTTTACATGGATCTTAGTTCATTGCTCTTTCCTTTTTCTTGATACTTGACTAGAAGCCTAGAAATAGTTTACCAGAATTGAATCTGCATATCCAATCGCACAATCAGTTTTCTTTTTCCCTGTCTCCATTTTGCTTATCGTTACATGAGAAATTAAATAATGGGAATGCATTTCACTTTATCGTAAGTTATTTCACCTCCCTTTTTCTGACCGATATCATTTTCCTTCATCAGGTTCAAAATTATTCCCCCCTTCCACCAGTCAATAACAGTATCAAGGTCAGTGGGTACTTGTGGAAAGTAAAGAATTTATTCATGACAGAAACCATAGTTAGCAATACTCCATTTATAGAACTTTGTTTTTCTTGAAATAGAAATTTTGATGTTTATAACACCATTTTATAATTCTTTACCGATCGAAAAAAAAAAGGTGGGACACGTGAGACTATTATGTCTTGTGTAATGTATCATGCAATGGCTAATGGCCAGTTCTAAAGCTTCGTCAATATCTGTCATGTTTCTGATTCCTTGTGCAGATGGAAGTTGGAATTGAAGATTGCCTACACATTGAGTTTGAGTACAACAAAAGCAAGTACGTCAAGATATCTATTTGTTAGATTTTACTTTGGCTAGATTTGGATCTGGTTCTTGCATCCTTGATGTAGTCACGGAGAAAATAACCAATGACAATGTCAAGTCAATATGCCTAGTTAAGTGTTAATCAGGTCGTTCTGGCTTTTCATCAATCCAGGTTTCATTCAGATTCCAAACCAAGTGTATAAGCCAAACTGAAACTATATAAGGTGCAGTTTTGTTGGTCTTGCTTGTCGGTTAAGGATTGCAACCGTAAGGTCCAACTGCAATTAGTGGTTGACTGCTCATGGAAGCATTATCATCTTTTTTGCTGGTTAGTTTGCATAGAATATCTTTGTCATTTCTGATTGGATTTTAAAATGTCCAGGTACCATCTTAAGGATGTTATTATAGGAAAAATATATTTTCTTCTTGTAAGAATCAAGATAAAAAACATGGACCTTGAGATCAGGCGCCGAGAATCAACAGGATCAGGGACCAACACACATGTTGAGACAGAGACAGTTGCAAAATTTGAATTGATGGATGGTGCTCCAGTCAGAGGTACATCTATTAATACCCTCAAGCTCATATTTCTTGGGGTCCTAGGCAGGAACTCCAATGGTGCCTGCACCCCTATTTATTATTCATTTTGATTTGCGTCAATAACAATTACCCACATTTGTGCATCCGTTAATGCTTTTACAGGGGAATCAATTCCAATCAGACTTTTTCTTAGTGCATATGAACTGACACCAACGCATCGAAACATTAACAACAAGTTCAGCGTGAAATACTATCTGAATCTTGTTCTTGTCGATGAAGAGGATCGTCGGTATTTCAAGCAGCAGGAAATTACAATATACCGCCT
Source organism: Pachysandra terminalis (assembly GCA_031762675.1). Lineage (NCBI taxonomy): Eukaryota > Viridiplantae > Streptophyta > Magnoliopsida > Buxales > Buxaceae > Pachysandra > Pachysandra terminalis. The sequence continues at coordinate 8,964 of JAUPMG010065345.1, read as the reverse complement.
TGAGGATACTCCCTGATTGTTCTGCTAATAGGAGCTTAGGATGAAAAAGAAAAGAATAAGGAATCAAAGACAAGCCAACATATGAAACCTTACCAAAAGGAGCAGTTTGTTCAATTCCCAGAAGTTTTCAAGCATAGGATTCATCTTGCAGGGAGGGTTCTCTATATCTAAAGATGGGAACAGTCGCTTGATTTTCTAGGTGTCTTCTTGTTTTGAGGATAAGATCATTGTAATCTCTTACCTTCAGGCTTGGTCATATGGAGGGATGGCCTCATTCCATTGTGAATGTGATGTTTCACAATTAGACTTTGGATTTGGTCTCTGGTTTGTTTTGTTACAAATAGTATTCTGGAACTATAGTTTTGCTTCTGATAGATTGCTTTGTTCAGTGGTTCATCTTGTAAAGGAGTCTTTTTAGTTGTCATATGGCATATTTTGTTCTGCCATCAACAGTTTGCTGCTGTATTTTCTCACTGACCACAGGAATTTGGTCGATGGTTTGTTTCTCGTTTTTCAAAAATAGATTAACAAGTTTCTCATTTTTCAAAGATAGACTAACAAACACCTCCTTCAACCGATCCCCCTTTACCCTATCAAAACCCAAGTCACCAGAATGCCGCGCGGGTGTGGGAGTGAGAGTGTCAAACTTAAAAATAACTTGTGGTCTGGAGCGCCTATAGAGCCCCTCTATATATACGTACAAACGTACACTTACAAATACATTTCAATTTTCATTTTTATGCTCAACTAAATATACAAGAGAAGGGACACAATTAAAAAATGTCTCAATTTAACCTCCTATAAACCTAATTTTACCTTCTTTTTTTCAAAATAGAATTCATTTATTTTTATATTTTCATAAAATCCGCCAAAAAATTACAAAAAGACAAAAAAAACAACTTGTTTTTACACTTTTACTCCAATCTGTGAATTTGAAAAGTCAAATCCGCTGGGGCGTTCTCGCACTCAGAACTCAAAATAGCGTTTCGAGCACCCAAGTTGCACGAATTGTGTGATTTAGATCGAAGCAACACCCAGAATGTGAAAAGTCACAATCCTCGTTAACCAATCCATGCCCAAGATGGCACAGGATTGAAGCATTCAATCTTGACACTCCTACTTGGATCACACAGGATTGAAAAATATGTGCAAAGGATCAACAAATCTAGGGATAAGATTGACATTCTCACTTCGATCACACACGTTCGAAAAATACGTGCAAGAGACATCAAACCTCATGTAAGTTTAAAAACCAACACACAAATGCAAAGTATATGTATCAGATGGCTATAATGAAGTATTGGTATCAGATGGATAAGAATAATCTACTCATGTTGAATTTCATGAAGTCTTACATAAACATTTCCTATTGGGAGCTCCTATATTGTACCTTTACATGGGTCCTTGAGCCTCAGTACCCGAGTATCAATAATACAATAGCAGTAGCACGGTAGCACGAAACCAGTGTTAAAATCGAGCCGAGGCATGTTTGCATTTAGAGGGCTGACGCACAAGCTCTTCGTCTTCCATAGATTTACCGCTTTTCCTCTCATGGCGACTACTCAGATTAATTCTAGGGTTTCTGCTTTCTCTACCTCTTACGGTTCTCCCGTTATTTCTTCTTCGAATCGTATCGGCACACACAACGGTAGCTTTCACTGCGACGAAGCTCTCGGCTGCTTCATGATCCGTCTTACTGACAAGTTCTTCGGTGCCGAAATCGTTCGAACTAGAGATTCTCAGGTGAAGTTTCGAACAGACATTCTCCAAGTTTAGAATCGTTTTTTCTTTCATTTCTAAGTTCGTTGTTGATTTGATTTGTCGGTTGCAGGTTTTGGACACGCTTGATGCGGTGCTTGATGTTGGCGGTGTGTACGATCCAAGCCGAGATCGTTTTGATCATCACCAGAAAGGTTTTGAGGAGGTTTTTGGTCATGGCTTCGCGACTAAACTCAGTAGTGCCGGCCTTGTCTACAAGGTAATCCAATCTCTCCTGGGATTGAACTTGTATAGATGCTTGAGTTTTCGTGTCAAATGTCTATCAGGACTTTGAATAGATTACAGAGTGTTGGCCTTTTAATGCTTGTGTATTGAAGCTATTATCTTTACTTAAGGTTGCTAGAATCTTGGTTGGTTGTACTTGTAGGAAATTTTTACTGCATTTTGTTTTGGTTTCTACCCTTGGAAGAGATAGGAGTTGATTTGTTATAGGTACTCGGGGTTTCCTTCTGTGACAGCTTTAGCTTAATTGGATTTTTTGAAATTACTTGACTCTAACTATTAATTAGAATCTAAGATGTGCCTTCTTTCTCTAGCATTATGGGAAGGAGATAATTGCAAAGGAGATTCAGCTTGATGAAGAACACCCAGATGTGCAGCGCTTGTTTCTAGCTGTCTACAAAAGCTTTATGGAGGTAGGGTTCTACACATTTCATTACTATGGCAAAGTTTTTTGAAGATTTATTTTTCCCAGCCTACAATGTAATAGATATTAGTGAAAAATTTTATACCTATTAAAGATTTTGTTTCTCCATTTCACCTGTATGATAGTGTGTATGAGTTGATAGTGTGTATGAGTGGCCTCAATAGGTGATAAGATGAGGCAAATAGGTTAAGATAATTTGAGCATGTAAAATGGAGACTTACGGAGGCACTTGTGAGAAGATGCATATAATATGGCTTTTGACACTAGGATGGCGGGACAAGATATGTGTTGCCAACCCTGATCAATTTGGATAAGGCATTTCTTTGTTGTTCGTTCATTTGGAACTGTGTTTTAAGAGCAAATATCCTATTTTTCTCTTTTCTTATTTATTTGTTTTAACTAGTAGTGTTATATGTATCTTTTTGCCATGAGTTCTGTTCTAGTTGAATGTCAAGGTGATGCATATGACTTGCTGAGCTAAACATATTTGACCTTTACAAATTTATGCATATGGATCCTAACAATCATTGTGCCCATCTGTCATGGCTCAGCAATTATGTTTCTGCCCAGACATATAGATTGATCCGGAATCTGATTTAAATCCAATATAGTACCTATGGGTACATACGAAATGTATCGAATTGATTTTTTTGATGAATAGATCTGATCACAACTTCGAATATGGAATTCAGTAACCATACCAGTTGGCTTCAATACTGGTGCAGACCAGCCGGTCCCGTACTGCTATGCAATAAACACAAGGACTTTTTGAAACCAAAATGATGGATAATGAAAAAATTTCACATGAATTTCCATGGGTAATGGAATGTTCAAGTACATGAGATCATAATTTGAAGATCACTGGAATTTGGAATTCCAGTGAAACTATTTACAGTGTTGATTCTTCAATGTATTCTTGATGTCAGCTGTGTGGGTAATTTTATGACAACATGGTTATCCATATGTGCTCAGATTCTCATTAGAGCCTGATTGGTATTAATCATTTTTTCATACAAAGTCACTTTACATTTACATTTTTTCTTGCTTCTAACAGGCAATCGATGCTATTGACCATGAAATTGTGTTCATCGTACTGCGATATAATGAATACAAGTACTATATGCAACGAAATTGATGGATAATTGAATAATCTTCTCATGGATTGCCAAGGATAATGGACTGTTCAATTATAAACTTAGCGGCATTATGAGTTCATATGGAACCCTCTACAATATCAATTCTTACTTTAATGTATCCTTGATGTCAGTGTGTTACCGTGTGGTTAATTTTTTAGATGACATATGTTTGCCAATATGTTCAGATTCATTAGATCCTAGCTGTATATAACAGGCAATTGATGCAATTGACAATGGAGTAAATCAATTCGACACAGACCTGCCCCCAAGATACGTGAATAATACAAACTTGTCTTCAAGGGTCGGAAGATTTAATCTGGATTGGATGGATCCTGATCAGTCACCTGAGAGGGAAAATGAAGCCTTTCAACGTGCAATGACGCTTGCAGGCAGCGAGTTTTTAGAGGTGAGGCTTTGTTGGAGAGCTCATGTATGCATCAGTCTCCCCCCCGTCCTTTGGCCCCATTAGCCCTGTACTTATCATTTATTGGATCACTTCTGTAACAAACGAGAACTGTTGGTGATTTAAAATTTTTAAACAAAAGTAGTTTAGAAAACAGGGGCTTTTTGCCACATTTGAATTGTTTTGGCTAAAATTTACATCATGATGAGAGGCTGAGGTGGCAAACACATGGTTCTTTTCCTTGCCACCTTAGCTGCCACATGTCTGATATGGGCCTGTCAAAACTTTTCACTTGACAGGAAAAATTGTCCCTTGAGTACTGAAATGGAAACACATCAAGAGGTTACACTTAAGAAAGATAATTTCTTCAACTATCTTATCTGCAGAATGTTCGTTTTCATGCAAAATCATGGTTACCAGCACGGTCAATTGTTATGGAGTGTCTTGCAGCTAGAGGAAATATTGATCCTAGTGGAGAAATCATGGTTTTGACCACATTTTGCCCAGTAAGTTGGCAATGTTTGTCCATGCTATTTTTTTTATGTAAATGTTCCTTCTCTGGTATTGGATCTTGATTTTGTTTTAGTTGCTTCATTTTGTCTCTTTCAGTTTGGCGTTTCATTTCTTTAGTAGTTTTGAATTTTTTAAGCTTGATGTGTTGTTTCCTGTTCAATACTTCTCATTATTTTTTAATTAGTTGTTAGATCTTTATCTGATTGAAAGCTCAATCAACCTTCCGTTGTTTAGCTTCAAGGGTTACAAAAGAAAGGTGAAAGAGTGAGAACACTGTGAACAAACCCTTATGCCCCTCCTTAATTATATCATAAACATCATGGAAATGACCAAACTACTCTTGGTTACCAAAATAACATGACTAGTCCTCAAGCTGGAGCATACCCAAATAAGAGAATTTTTGAAAAATTAGCTAGCTGATATAGAGATAGACTTTATGGAGTAAGCACTTCTCCATCAATAATGTTCTCATAAACAATGTGGCAATCTGCTCTAGTGCACTTGGTTCTCATCACGGTTTTAAATTTTCCTAAAATATCCCTTTTGAAGGAACCTGAAAGTCTCTTTATATTGATATTTCTTTTATTTTGAAATTTTTACTATACTGATTTTTCAAAAAGTATCGTGAAATAGCGAAATTTCCCCTGAAATTTCCGTATTGCAAAGATGCAAAATATCTTTTGAAATCGAATTTTAAATCCAACTTCTCTTGTTGAAGATAAGATTATTTGAAATATGTAATACCATATAGCCTTCATGGTATAGGTTAATTGGTCAAGGCATTAAGCTTACATAAAGAAGAAAGGAAAATATGATTAGATCTTGTTCGTGGTATAACAGGCTTATGGAATGATTTGTAGTACGTTTCAAGAATAAAATTAAGGGAAAAAAGGGTTTTGATAAGAAATCGAGAGGATAAAAGAGATAAACCTAGGAATCAGAACTTTGAGTTCTATTAGGAACCTCTAGCAGAATTGAAGGAGTAAGCACCTTCGAAGGGTCTAAAATTGCATCAAAACTGCAGCTAGCTGAGGAGATTACATGGGTAAGTATAAACTGAACGGTTGAAAGGAATGCTGGAAAGAAAGAACTAAAACTCTAGTAAAATACCCAACTGAACCGAAATAAAAGTGAAAATATTCTTAATACCACTGCTGTCCAGATATAGAAATTTGTGAAAAAATTTCAAACGAAAGGGAGATGGGGTAAAATAACCCAGCTATCATACCCCTTATAACCTTATTCTCTGCCAGCCTAATGCTCTGGTGGGTCCTACGAATGACCCGTGACTCTAACTTGGGTTTTCTTCGCCCCACTTTTTTTTTTTGTGTGTGAACATTTACTGTGGAGTTTGCACCAATGTGGTCGTCTCTGCAGGTTTTCTCAATCACATTAAGTTCTTTTAACTAATGTTCAGCAACAATACATGCACCAATAATTATTATTACTTTGTAAGGAAGGTTGGAAGATTCTCATTTGATCTATTTTGTACTACAGTGGAAACTTCACCTATTTGAGCTAGAGGAGGAGAAGAAGATTGATCCTTCCATCAAATATGTTCTCTATCAGGTAACAACCTATCTTCCATCAGGATTATTGCTTTCCATGTGGTTGGATACTTTTGTCATGTACCTAAGTATTTCACATCTGTTTCTTATGAGTTATTTCAATCTTAAAACATTTCTAGTCTCAAGAATTCTTTTTTCACATGTTACCCTTGTGTCTTTAATTTGTATTTATTCTTTTATACCAAAAAGAAAAAAAGGCAAGTTTATTTTCATTGTAATCTGCAGGATGACAGGAGCAAACATTGGCGAGTTCAGGCAGTTGCAATATCTCCTGATAAATTTGAAAGCCGAAAGCCTCTCCCATCTCCTTGGAGGGGTTTGAGAGATGAAGAACTCTCCAAGAAAGCAGAGATCCCAGGTTGTGTTTTTGTTCATATGAGCGGGTTTATCGGAGGAAATCAAAGTTATGAGGGTGCTTTAGCTATGGCAAGAGCTGCTTTAAAGTTATAATTACAGAAGAATGGGAATCAGTAAAGATACAGTTATCACAAAGTTTTAACTATTTTCTGGAGTTTAGCCTGATCTGATTTACTGTGCCTTTAGGCTGTATTCACAGGGTGCATTTTGTTCTGAAATCTGGGTCTACCAAGTATGCTTCCTATTAATGCGATTTTATTGAACCCTTGAAGAAGTTTTGCTTTTCATATTTAGCTGTTCTCCAGGAATTTTGAACTCCTGGGTTTTGGAATGAATACACTACATTATATTTGCTATTTGCTATTCTTGGTAGAGTGCTTGCATTTAATATCTTGTTCAAGACTACCTTTATAAATACTATTAGTGCCCAAACTCAAAGTCAAAACTACTCTTCAGTTTTCAAGATTACAGTACATCAATCATACTATGATATCTTCTAAATCAGGTGAAAGAACATCCTCAAGAGGGCCAAAATCTTGGTTTGTCTAGACGCATCCAATCAGACGTAGAAAGTTTACTCCTCAGAAACTGATGGCAACCCTTCTTTCAACCATGTATATAGCCCCCCTTCTAAGTGAAAAACGTTGGCATAGCCATTGACAACAAGCACGTAGGCTGCTATAAGAGACCTGAGAAAGCAAGAACAATAAGAACTAGTGATATCTCCAAGTTGCTGTGAACAAGCTAAAATTAGGATAAGAGTAAAACTGGAAGATGTATGGTGTGAGAAATATAACGAAAGTGTGGTCTTGTGGGTGGGGTCACGTATCAGGCTCTCCAGCTCAGGAACTATGGGTCCAGGCTCGAGTCCTCGGGATTACCTCATATATGGTCCTTGTGGGTGGGGTCATGTATCCGGGGCCCAAAAAAAAGTGTAGTCTTGTGTCACAAGGTGTAAGTTTCACAGTTTAATATAACTGAGAAATGCTCTAAGATGGATGATGTATTGTGTGGTCTCATCTCATGTCTGTTGTCCATAAATAGATGATTGGTAATCTACATGAATGATGTGATCTGCATTTTCAGAGAACTTGATAAAAAATTTAAGACAGAATAAGAAAAGAGACTTGTAGGGGCTTCAGATACAAGTTGAGACATATTTTCAATACAAACATGGCATGTAATGAAAGCTAAAAAATATAAAGGGAAGGAACCACCTTGACTGTTGGCCTTCAGGAAGGTTTTGGGTAGGTTTCATTGTTCCCCCAGATGCACAAGCCACTATTATTTTTGAACTTTTATCTAATTTTTCTTCAACAACTGTTGAAAGTAAACCATTTCCAAACTTAGTAGTCTGAAACTGTAACAAAATACAAGTATTGAGATGAGAATATAACAATATCATACTCTGCATAAACTCTGGGTTTTCTTCTGTGCCGGAAAAGATGCCGAAGAATGCGAATGCAGCTCGCCTCGCAATGTCCCATGCTGTCCATTCCTTTATAAGTCTATATATTTGCACATTTATAGCACCTGGTGGATGAGCCTACAACATAAACCATAAATCTAAAATTCTTAGAAACATTCATGTGATCAATGTCCATAACATTTGAATTTCTCCAAATCTGATTAAAAAAGGTTTTATTCTTGTATTTTGTTAGAGATAGTGGGTGGCTCATATTCAATAGTGTCTAGATTGAAGGGGAGGGACCTGAGTTAGGGCATATTGGGGATTTGCCTTATATATCGGGTAGGAGTATAAGTTGTAACCCTAATTCGTTTTCGACATAGTAGAAACTTCTTCTCTCCCGTGGATGTAGGTTTTGCCGAATCACGTATATCTTTGTGCATTATTTTGATCTTCGTTTTACTGTGTTTATTATTATTGCTTGATCCAGATGAATACATTTCTTGTATCATTTATATGCTTTTATCTTTATTGAATAAAATTAGACAATAGTTTGCAAACATCCATAGATAATTGAATTTTTTATTTATTTATTTATTGCAAGTATCTTTTACTAATTGAAATAGCAGTAAAGAACACTCAAACCTCCTTGAATTCTGCCTCCGGCCGAACATCAAGAATAACAAAGTTGTTTTCTTTTTGAAGGCGCAAAGCTTCCTTCACATCCACACTCCTTACCTGCAGTGAAAGAAATCTTTTGAAATCATTAATCTTACTGATGCTTCAAAAGCTGAAAGGATCTTCATATTCCACCTAAACTCTATAGGTCCTGACTTGCAGAATTCACTTTCAAATCTGTGTGAAGCTCACTATGATGATCTAGGGTTCAGGGTTCAAAACAAAAAACCCTGGCTCTCTTCTCTGTGGGTCTTCATTTTCACAATTTAAATACACTGACTGAATTGGATTGGGGTCTTCAGACTTCTCAGAAACATCTTGACCTCTCTTCTCCACAATTCAAATACTATTAGGGTTGTAAACATGCAGTAATCGTCATGAACAAATAGAGGAAAAACGCATACTCTTTTCTGGAGCAGAACCTCACGCTTGGTTTTCCAGTCCTCTTCAGCTACTCCCTCAAAAAAAAAAAAAAA